>JAJKFI010000079.1:5216814-5244132 GCA_029204185.1 Lerista edwardsae
GTGTGTGTGTGTGTGTGTGTGTGTGTGTGTGTGTGTGTGTGTGTGTGAGAGAGAGAGAGAGACTGGAGGCACTTACAAGCCGCTCAGAAGCAACCCCAGCCAGCTCTTATGGGTGCTACGTGTGTGAGAGTGGAGGCACAAGCTGCTCAGAAGCACCCCTGCCCCCAGCCAGCTCTTATGGGTGCTGTGTCTGAGAGAGTCAGGAAGCACTTAAAAGACACACGAGTTAGACGCAACCCTGCCCCCAAGCCCGTTCGTGTCAGCATGAGTTGCAGCAGCGTGCAGCTGGGCTGGTAAGAGGTGCGAGACACTCAGAAGTCACGTGCCTGAAGCAACCTCCTGAGCCTGCTCATGCCAGAAGCAATTCCCAAGCTTGCTTGCACCAGCAGGGTTCTTTCTGCCCCAGAGCTGGGCTCAAGGCACGCAAAGGCCATGCCAGAAATAATTCGAGAGTTTATTGCACCAGCACAAGCTGCAGGAGGCCGGAACTGGGCCAGCGATGTTGGGGAGCAGTACCCTTTCTGCGCACATGGAGCTGGATGAGTGGTCTGAGGAACTGGGTAAGTTAAAGAAGGGGAAGTTGGCAAAAATCACCTATACTGCCTTCTCTTCATTAGAATTGCCCAGTTGGAGCTGCTGCAGTAAAGTTCCTTTGGCAGCCTGGCCAGTATTCTCCCCCCTTCACCAGAAAGTTCCTTGAACGGCTTTACATTGCTTTGTCTGATCTGTGTCCAAGTTCTTGTTGTAGTTCATGCAAGTATATATAGGAATAGAAAATGTACAATGGTTTGCTGTATCTGGGTTTTGTTCTTCCGCAGAGTTTGAAAGTAAAACTTTATACAACATTTTGTACCTGGCTATACAAATTTAGGAAAACAAATTTTACATCCTTGGCATGTATAAACGTCACAAACAAGTGCTTTGCTATTCTTCTTTAAAAACAAAAACCAAATAAAAGTGAGGGATCAATCCTCCCTAACTCCCCCCCGCCCCCCCCCCCAAAATCCCATCCTGAGATTTTACACTGCACAGGTGGAAAGTTGGTTAGGATTGCACCCCTAATCTGCCCTGTTCATCCATTTTAGAAAAAAAAAAACATCAACAGCTGAAGAAGGTGATCCCATCAACTCCATGTGGGTTCAGTGAACCTTTATTACTGCTTATCTGGATATCTCATTTCTAATATTATATATATACTGGCCATGAAAGTCTTAGCAGCTCATTAATCAAATAAAAAGCAGTGTGTTCCAATATGTAAAGAATTTTTTGTCTTTTGTTCTTTGGGGGGGGGGGGGACACACACCAGCAGAGTTGAGTTACAAATTTTCTGAATTTCTGACACACCAAGCCCAAAAGGTTTGCCATCACTGTACTATACAGTAGCTAACAAGACAATCCTAGGCATATCTACATAGAAGTAAGCCCAATGAGTCTACTGGAACTTACTCCCATGTAAATAATCACATATAATAGTGATTATCTGGACTACTGCAACTCGCTATATGTAGGGCTTCCCTCGAGAACAGTTTGAAGGCTACAGTTAGTACAAAACGCAGTAGCCCAGTGGTTACAGGGGCTAGATGGTTTGATTCAGTAGGACCACTCCTTCAGCAGCTACAGTGGCTGCCCATTCAATTCCGATCTCAACTTAAGATGATTGTTATGACCTTTAAGGCCCTTCATGACTAAGGCCCAGCCTACCTAAAAGACCGTCTTCTCCCATACATACCAGTTCGCCCTCTTAGGTCATTTAAAGAGGCTCTCCTTCAAGGGCCCCATCTGTCCCAAGTTAAAGGAATGGCAGCTCAGGGACAAGCCTTCTCTGTAACGGCTCCACAACTATGGAATTCCCTTCCAGAAGAATTAAGAACTACACACTCCCTCATGACCTTTCGGAGAGGGCTCAAATCATACCTATTTCGTCTCGGCTTTAGATGACTGTGTGGCTGTCTGCCCTCTGTCCCTCTGGTATAGTGTCATAGTTTTGCTCACTCCCCAGTCAAATGTTTTCTGCCTCCCCCCAAACGACCTGATATGAAGAACTGGGTCTAATTTTATTCTTGTTACTCTCATTGTTCCCATTAATGTTTAAGCCGCCTAGGGCATTTGCTTTGGCATGGGAAAGGCAGGGTATAAATTCTTCAAATAAATAAATAATAGTTTTCCCCCATCGTTGCCTGCACCTACTAGTTGCCTCCCTTGTACCTTTTTGGGATAAGAACCTGTCTTTTCATTTTATATATGTAGATGGGATGATATAAAGACTACTACCTATGAGCTTTAATTCAAAACAGCAAACACAAAAGAGAAACCTTGTGGCTACAAGATACTGAAACAAGTAAGAACATTTTAAAGTAAGCCAATCTATTGCAATTACTGATCTTCCAATTTCTTCAACACCACCCCTTCTTCTCAAGACCAAAGGAACAGATTATTCCGCCAAATAGTAATCTTTGTAAAATTCCATTCTCACTTTTATTTTCATTCATGTGCATAGCATCCTGTATACAAAATTATAGGGTTAGGGGCTACGCATCCAATTGAGTGATCCAATTGGCTCAACATCGCTAAGTGCTTTTGGTAATGTGTCTTTGTGAATGTTAATTCCCGCACTTAGGCCAGCATTTTATTTAAAGGGGGGGGGGGGTGGAAATAAAAAACACAGCCTATAAAGGATGAAACTGTCCTTAAAACACTCAAGAAGGCACCAAACTGCAGCTGACTACAGAGGCAATCGGAAACAAACAAAGCAGTTTCTCAGTCTGGATAAAAGTCTGGATAGTTTTGCATGGTTTTTAAGCACCAATGATGCACAGAAAGAAGGTGGAGGTACAGTAAAACCCTTTGCAGTCTGAAACCAAGTTACCTAAATGAACACCTGATCGCATACCAGCCCACATGGCCCTTGAGATCTACCACTAAGACATTTACATCTGGAGTATTATATTCAAAAGACAGATCTTTTTGGTAGATAGACCCAGAGCTGGAGAGATCAAAATGGCTTCCTTGCTTGTGCATTAAAAAAACACACACTACACACACAGAAAACTATTCTATTCTGCACAGCTCTACTCCTAAACTCAGCTTTTATTGCTGAAACTTGATTTACACTGCCTGCTACTTTATTAATTTTTGATTATACAATTGTCAAATGCAAGTAAAATACAAATGATTCTTATAAACTTCTTTTGGTTCTTAGAATGTACTATATTAACATTTATAGCATCTTCAGAATGGGAACAGTACGCCTTGTCTACAGTATTCCTATCCCTTGACTGTGTTTAAGGGACTTGATGCAAATGATTAGTTTTAGTGTTCTATTTTCCTTTTGTAATATTAACCATGAATTAGTATTATACTTGTACCTAAACATGATTTGCTTTCACCTGGGTTTGAATAGTTTACTAACCATAATGCAAGACTGTGGTTAAATGCTGACAGAAGCCTATGGCAGAGTAGGCCTACCTGTGGCTTGTATCATTTTCCTACAATAACTACCAATAATAAACTGTTTTGTTCATAAGGCATTTGGAACAACTCGCAAGACCCTATAACCTACTACTATATTTAATGTAACAGTAATTACTTCAAATTCTTTCCCTGCTTCCATTCCTCCCCCCCCCCCAATTTTCCTTCTCTTTTGTGTCCTTTGGGTCTGTTTCTTGACTGTAAGCCCATCAGGGCAGAGGCCTATTTAGATCCGTAACTAGGGCAGAGATTGAGGAGCAACCGGCTGCACTAAAAGGGGGCACAGAACTGGCCCCAGGTTCCGCCCCAGTTATGACAGTGACTGCCTTTGCACTGCAAGCAGCACGAAGAGTCTCCAGGCTCTCCATAGAGGAGGGGGTGCTGATCACTTCGTGGGCGCTCCCTCCTCCAGGAAGATGATGGAAGAAACTGCCTTTATATTAGCGCTTGTGGAGCAAAGGCAGGGGGCTCTCCCTGAAGGTGGTGGTGCTGCTGCTTTGCATGCCCACCCCTCCTC
Organism: Lerista edwardsae; assembly: GCA_029204185.1. Lineage (NCBI taxonomy): Eukaryota > Metazoa > Chordata > Lepidosauria > Squamata > Scincidae > Lerista > Lerista edwardsae. Next base: position 5,220,800 of record JAJKFI010000079.1, read on the forward strand.
TGGGGATGCCCATGACTGCCATGGGGGGCATGTAAATGGGAAGAGTCGTGACATCATTGCCCCAGGGTTGGCCCATCATTGCTCTGGGCCTATCCTTTCCTTCATAAAGTGCCACATGTATGGTTGGCACTATATAAACTCCATCTCAAATGTTTCAAATGTTTCTAATTGAGGATATTTTCCTACTACAAGTTTTAATTTTTTTCTTTAAATCTTTTTTATTTTGAATACACAAGATACACAATACAAGCTACAATTTAAAAAAAACTAAATAAAATATCATAAGCTGCTGATCTTAGGTTACAGAAATTGTACTGATATATGGGGCATAAAATATAAGAGAAGGAAGAATTACTAATGACTAACACAGGCTGCATACCCTTTGAAGTGAATGCTATTGCATTGAAGCATAATGAGAAGAACTATATGATCCTTATTTGAATAGAGCAGCATTTCTCAACCTGTGGGTTAGGATCCACTTGGTGAATTGCAACCTGATATCAGCTGGGACCTGGGAAACTGGGAGCCACTATCTTAGAAGCTGTAGACCTTACTCTTGCTATATGCCTTTTGTGAGCATCCAAGTGAGTTTTAAAAAGCTGTTAAAAAACTGCTAAAAACTGTTTCAAAAGCCTAATAACATCACACAAAAGTGATCTCAAACAGGTTTCATTTCACTGTTGCTGCCCTGCTTTTATTGCATTTTACTTTTTTAATTTTATTGTGCCTGTACAAAACCCTTTTTGAGATTATAATGTTCATTTCTTTACCTTCCTCCAAGGAACTCAAGGTGGAATACTACCATCATCCTCATTTTATCCTTCAAAATATCCCTTTGAGCGCAAGGCTGAGTGGGGCCAATACAGGAAAAAGAAGATATAAATACGGATATAAAACAGTTGCTGACAGGATCAAGAGGCACTCTTTAAAATAGTGGCTTTCTTCTAGTCGGGAGTGGGTGGGGAACAGCTGTCCTTCGTCACTCCATCACAGAGCCCTACCAGTGGCTGTTGCGGCTAGTTTCCTTGCATTGATGTTTAGAGTGCGAGCACCATTGGGGAAAGGAATCATTTCCTCATTCTTTTAGCTAAGCAGACTGTTTTGATCGCTTTTGTTGCTGTAAAAAGTGGTACAGTACATAAATGTTCGGATCCTGTTCTATAAAGGATCCCTCTCCCTCTTTTTCCATATTGTGAACACCTCGGGGCAGGGACTTTCTTCTCACTTTTAATGTAAAACACCATCAAAAATAATGTCGACTAGTATATTCGTATTTTTAGAAACATTAGACACAGACTTCGGGCCACCACGCGTTGCTAAGAACCCACGTGTCCCAGACTTCCCCTCACAAACAGCCCACTCTGCTAAAAGCTGTTCCTTTCCTATCGCCGCTGCGGGGGAAGGGGGTAAAACAAATGTGTTTCCTCCACCCCCACTGCCTATTGCTGCGGCCTCCTTGTCCTCACCGTCCTCGGGGTCGTCCTCCGGGTCCTCCTGGGAGCGCGGCAGCGGGTTGAGGAGACACTCCAGCTCTTCCGCTAAGGGCGCCGCCATTTTCTTTTTTGGCTTTTGCCCGCCCAGGAGGAGGAACGGCCGGCTGAGGTGGGAGAGGCGTGACCAGGGCTAGGCTGGGGGCGTGGCTTGCTGGCAGTGGGCTGGGACTAGGAGAACGCGGAAGAGACTTGAGGGACGGGCTTTGAAAAGGCGCTGGTTGGGAATAGGGTCCGCTCATGGAGGTATAATAGTTACTATTATACCTCCATGGGTCCTCTCATTTGTGAGCTGTCACGGGGGCGGAGATTGAGAACCGCGAAGGGGCCCTAAAGAGTACTGCGCAGTACATTGTAAGCGATTCAGTAATGGTCACGTGTCGGCAACGTGCGGGTTGAGGGGGGGGGGGACTGCCCGCGCCACTTTTTCCTCTCTTCACTCCGGCGGCGCGACCTGAGATGATTCTGCGGCAGTGTGCCTGTGCGAGAGACCCAAGCGCTGCCGCACGATGCAGGTTAACCTCGCAGAAGCAAAGCGATATGATGAAAAAACAGGGCTGGCTCAGCCATGAGGCTAACTGGGGCAGTTGCCTCAGGCATTTGGGAGGTGCTCATTAATGCCTGTTGGCAGAGGCGGATCTAAGGGGGGGGGCAAATCTGTAAGTTTTGCAAGAAGCCTTACCTTGCAGTGGAAAACACTCCTCTCCTGCAATGTTCTAGCCAATCCTCACAGGGAAAAGCAACATCTTGGCGTTGCTTACTGGCTACAGCAGCAAGGGAGAGGAAGGATTTACATGACAGGGTAAGGCTTCTTGCAAAACTTACAAATTTGCCCCCCCCCTTAGATCCACCTCTGCCTGTTGGCTTCCTCTCCCCTTCCTTTTCCCAGTCCTTGGATTGAAAAAGGAAGAACGAGTCCCGAGGAAGAGGAAATGTAGAGAGGAGGAGAGTGCTGAGCTGGAACACTGGAGAGTGGGATATCATATACCTGGATTTTCAGAAGGCGTTTGACACGGTCCCCCACCAAAGACTGCTGAAGAAACTTCACAGTCAGGGAGTAAGAGGGCAGGTCCTCTTATGGATCCAGAATTGGTTGAGGGCCAGGAAACAGAGAGTGGGGGTCAATGGGCAATTTTCACAATGGAGAGAGGTGAAAAGTGGAGTGCCCCAGGGATCTGTCTTGGGGCCCGTGCTTTTCAACTTATTCATAAATGACCTGGAGACAGGGATAAGCAGCGAGGTGGCCAAGTTTGCGGATGACACAAAACTTTTCCGGGTGGTAAAAACCAGAAAGGATTGTGAAGAGCTCCAGAAGGATCTCTCCCAGTTGGGGGAATGGGCAGCCAAATGGCAGATGCGTTACAACATAGACAAATGTAAAGTGATGCACGTTGGGGCAAAAAACCAAAACTTTACCTATAGGCTAATGGGTTCTGAGCTGTCTGTGACAACTCAGGAGAGAGATCTTGGGGTGCTGGTGGACAATTCAATGAAGGTATCGACCCAGTGTGCGTCAGCAATTAAGAAGGCCAATTCCATGCTTGGGGTAATTAAAAAAGGGGTTGAGAATAAAACAGCCAATATTATCATGCCATTGTACAAATCGATGGTAAGGCCACACCTGGAATACTGTGTCCAGTTCTGGTCGCCGCATCTCAAAAAGGACATAGTGGAGTTGGAAAAGGTGCAGAAGAGAGCAACTAAAATGATTACGGGGCTGGGGCACCTCCCTTATGAAGAAAGACTGCAGCGTTTGGGGCTCTTCAGTCTAGAAAAAAGGCGCCTGAGGGGGGACATGATTGAGACATACAAAATTATGCATGGAAGGGATAGAGTCGATAGAGGGATGTTCTTTTCCCTCTCTCAAAACACCAGAACCAGGGGGCATCCACTAAAACTGAGGGTTGGGAGAGTTAAAACAGATAAAAGGAAGTACTTTTTTACCCAGCGGGTAGTTAATCTGTGGAACTCCTTGCCACAGGAGGTGGTGATGGCATCTGGTCTTGATGCCTTTAAGAGGGGATTGGACAGATATCTGGAGGAAAGGTCCATCGTGGGCTATAGGCAATGATGGATTGTGCAACCTCCTTACAAAGGTGGTGGGCTACTGGTACCGGGTGCAAGGGAGTGGCAACAGGATGCAACAGGATCTTGTTGTTTCATGCCTCCCTGGGGCACCTGGTGGGCCGCTGTGAGTTACAGGAAGCTGGACTAGATGGGCCTTTGGCCTGATCCAGCAGGGCTCTTCTTATGTTCTTATGTTCTTATAACAGAGGCTGCCACATCATTGGGGAATGGGGGTGGTGTTTGGCATGACCCCTCGGGATGTCTTGGGTTTAAAGTGACACTAGTAGGGACTTGGGAAGCAGAGAACAGAAGCAGCAGCAGCATTTCTTCCCCTTGTGATGGATCGCTGTTGTCCTTTTATTTATGTGAGCAGCAAACCCCCTTGGAGCAGTGACGTTGCATTGTGAGGTACACAAATGGACTAGAATGCAGCAGCATTCCCCTTCCCCCAAAGAAAGATGCAGGCCCCTACAAGGCAATTTTGCTGGGAGAGATTGGAGTAGCCCTGTGTCGGGTTGCCAAGCCCAACATGGGGGTTGAGGATCCAGGGTGAAAGTCACCATTGGCCCCACCACTGGCTGGGCCTGATCCCTTCCCTGCCTAGTACCCCCACTCCTCCTCTTGCACCCCAACGGGCTTTAATGCTGGCCAGAGCTGCTGGGCTGCTGTACTGCCCATGCTGAGGCACAGCGCCAACTGGCACTACCTCAGCACAGGCACTCCCTCCTTTCCAGGGTTTACAACACCCAGAGCTAGTGGTAAGTACATACCGCCAGCATTCTGGCCCATAGGATTGGGCACTTAGTCAACCTCATAGGCTGGTGAATACGTCAGAGATGCAAGGCCCATCCTCCAGCTCAAAAGTTACCAATCTTTCTAGATATTTTTTCCACAGGAATTTTTAAATTTTTTCACATTTGTGTGGGCTATTTTCTTTGAGGGATTAAAATAAAATACATGGTGCTTTCCCCCACTGGAAATCATCAACCTTCCCCTGCCCTTTTAAAATTATTTTCCTCTCATTTTAACATTTTTCCCCTTTGAGAGGTTTTTTAAGTAGTTATTATTGGCTAACAAGTTTATTGCTTGTGAGTTTCCCTTTTGTGGAAAACTGTTTTTTATTTTGTGCACTGATTAGCTGCCAATGTGGCTAACGTCAAGTGTCAGTTGTATAATGTTATCAAGCGTCCATTGTGCAACGTGCTGGTGTTGACCTCTAATAACAAAACAATCCAAGGGTGTTTTGTGGTGGGTCCTCCATTTCAGAATAAACAAACTCTCACTTCTTATATTTAAATAACATTATTTATTGCTGGATAGAGCATACAATGAAGCAACTGAAAGGGACCAGAAAGAAGTATCCAAAGGAGGTACTCTCTCAACCATAACAGAAGATTCTAATCCATAACGCTTTTAATGGTCGTGCTATGACACAAGAAACATCTTTTATTTTTTGTGTAAAGCTGCTCTGAAACTGTGAAAACTAACAGGTGTGCAGCCATCCATCAGCATGTTGGTGTATAAGAACATGCTAGATCAAACCAAAGGGTCCCTCAAGTCTGAAATCTTTTTCCCAGAGTGGCCAAACATACAAGCAGGACATGAAAGCAAAAGCCTTCCCCAGCTACTGTTTCTCATGAATAAACAGCCCCAGAACCTGGAGGTTACATGTGGTTATTAAAACTAACAGAAATAGATGCTGCAGTTTGCCATGTTGGTCTGCTAGGAAAAACAAATCCAGTAGCAACCATAGTACACTTTTATTAGGGCTCAGTGAAAAGTTACGAAGTGGTAATGTTAATATTAAAGTATAAACAGGATGGGGGGGGGGGAGTTTGTCCAGGTTTGCGATGATTTTAATCATCATTACAGCCCAATTATTACAGCCCAACAATGACTGGAAAATTAGGGGGTGCAAACTCTGGAAGTAGAAAGCAACCTAAGAGATTGAGGTTTGAAAAAGTGCCCCTATTGGAAATGAAAGGGAACACAGAGAAAATCTGAATAGGAAAGGGAGGGTAGAGGCTGGAAGGAGAGAAGGAGGAGGGGAAATATAAAGGGGGAGAAGTCAGGAAAGGGGACATTATAATTATTGCATCAATGGACATGGCACTCCTTCAAGGAAGTGGAGGATAGGTCCTTTCCCAAGGAACTCCAGGCACCTGCTGGAGATGGCAGGGAGTTGGACTAGATAACCTTGTGTGTTCCTTCCAACTCCATGATTCTATGACAGTCTGTTAACGGGAAGGGAAGCAAAATGGAAGTCCCTTCATTGGTCTACATTGAAGTCCCTTCATTGGACTCAGTCAGATCCAGCATGGCACATCTAAGTCCTGAAGAAAAATTGCACACCCAGGACCACTTAACACAAATTAGTTATGCCATAACTGTTCAGAGATCCTGAAGATATGCACTCGCTTTGCAAATTCAGAGCACATCAGCAGACCGTGGGGATTCTAGTGAAATAATAAGTAGATTACTCAAGCATGGTAAGCCCCCTCTTGCTCTACACTATGCCAATATTGGACTTTTAATTATGTTTTAAGGAGGTATAAGGAATTAATCAAACCTTTGCCTTATAATACAGTATTGTGATGAACTGAATGCAAATATTTGGGGGGGGGGAAACAAGGTTTTGTGCATGTGATTTTTTTTAGCACTCTCCCTCCCCAATTCTGTAGTTATTCCTTTTTACCCATATCTTCAAAGCAATATACAGTATTTGCATTTGAAGGAGCTGAGGAGGGCTCTGCCCCCTTTTGCAAAACTATAGCTTCCTTTGGGGAAAATGGAAGCTAACACCATTAAAGCAGCTTGAAATTGAGTAAATGTGTACATAGTCCAAAGGTATGCAGACAGCCTGCCTCATTTCTGTGGCTCTGCATTTACTTGCAGTGGTTAGATTTTTCTTGTCTGCAACTGCTTTTTTTTTTTTATAGCCATATGCAATATGTTGGGTGAGTCAAAGGCTGGAGAGTTCTGGGGGGTAGTAAATAATCACCAGGACATATTGCTGCAGGCCCTCAATTGTTTGAACTTGGCTCAAAGACATCTCTGTGTCACACGTAGTCAATGTATGCAGTCCAACATGTGTTGCAATAATACCAAGCCTTTGTTTAGCACTTTTGAGTGCTCAAAATGCTTTCTTAATGTAATCCTTGCAACAACCGTATAAGATAAGTATTATTATGCCCATAAAATGGAGGGCTGAGTCTGAGTGGGTTGACTAAGTCCAGTTCACAGCAGGGACAAGATTCAAACTGGGGAAATCACAATTCGCAACTGCAACTTCTTAGCAAATATGCTAACATTGCATTGGATTCCATGGTGCTTAATCCCAAAGTACATGTATCGGGTTCCAGCCTAACTGGTGTACCCACTCCCCAAGAAACAATGGGAAATGGGAGTTCTGCTGAGGCAGGGGTGATTGGGATATCAGTCTTAGCCCCCCTTACCAAACTACAATTCCCAGGATTCTTTGGGGGAGCCATGCTAATTAAAGTGATATTAAAGTATATAAAAACTAAATACTTGTAGTTTTTAAAATGATCTTAATTTCAACAGGAGCTATAGATCAGGAGATTTTTTTTTAAATAAAGCAGCAGGGGAGTTTCTTTTAATGAATATGGGATTCAGCATTAGACATACAAGAGTATTCATGTCTGGCCCAAGTCTGGTACCCAAGACAGCACACCAAATACCACCCCTGTCACTCTTAATCAGCATCCCACTTGACACTGCCAGTCCTCCTGCTCCATAGATTTAAAAAAGGAAGGTAGGAAAGGTATAGAAGAGGAAGTCTGAAGAAGAGTGGTTGGAGAATATTGGACACTCTAGCTCTCCCCCCCCCCACACACACACTCTTCCACATTTCTGCTTCCTCTGTGTTCCCCTTTCCAAATCCAAAGAGCAGGAGGAACAGCAGCAACAGGGCAAGCAGCACATATCCCCCCAACAAGGTGATGGTCTCAGTCGGTCTTATGTGGGCCAGTCTTGAGAGTGGTCAGCACTGGGCATGTATTATTCTTAGAGCGCAATCCTAACCTGTGTTGGAGCAGGCAGGCCAGCTGAGCTGTGCTGCATCCTAATCAAGTTAGGAGGTGGCAGCAGTTTAGCACAGGGCAAGGGAACAAATGTCTCCTTGCCCCGCAGTGAGCTGCACACAGCCCAATAGGGCTGCTCAGATCTGTACCTGCAAATAGCAGGCATAAGTCTACACAGCCAGAAGCAGCCCAAATCAGGGCCACCCAGCCCGGGGACGGGGTTGAATGTGGCCTAACTGCCGTGTCCCATCTCCACCCTCCACCCACGGGTCTGCCCTCTCTCTTCCCCATTACATCTCCTGTACGCCTCCAGCATGCCCTTGGCATGGGCCTGTGCTAGCAGAACTAAGCCAGCACACAGCCAGTGCATGAAGCAAGCTGCGTGGCGCCCAGCAACCAAACTTGCAGTGTGGATGCACCTTACAGCACATTTGTGACAGCACTGGTCCGGCACAAGAGCACCACACTGGCACACTAGGTTAAGATTGCTCTCAATTTTATACTGCCCTTTCTCCAAGAAGCTCAAGGGTTGCATACATGGTTCCTTCCCTTTTCTGTCCTTACAACAGCCCTGTGAGGTAAGTGAGGCTGAGAGTGACTGGCCCAAGTCACCCAGGAAGCTTCATGGCTGAGCAGGAATTTGAACTTGGATTTTGCATCCTGAAAGTACATACCTACTTTCATTTGATTAAAAAAGTTTCTAGATCCTAGTCCTGTGTAAACTTAGTGGGGAGCAAGTCCAACTGAGTTCAATGAGAGTTCCGAGCAAAAATGCATATAATTATATTGGAAAGAATAGGATTGAAGGTCTGGATGATCCCTGGCAGAATGTCAGAAGCAAGGGACAGATTTCCAAAAGCTGAGGGCAGTGTTTCCATCTCTCACAGAAATTTCCCCATCCCTAGCTGACTAGAAAAATAAATTATGCAAAATATACAAAGTATGCCATTTCTCAATATATGTAGCAAGTCACAGAATTCAGGTTTACTGTATCAGACTCAGCCTTTACACACACACAGACACACAAACAGGGGGATTTTCATATGCATATCTCCAGGTTGTCTTTGTCTATTTGAAATACTGTACTCCCGTTGTGAATTTTGGCAGGAGTTTAATGCAAGACGGTATGATGAGGTTTGAGAAAAGAAAATTGTGCAAGTCATACAATGGAACAGCAAACATGTAGACAATGCAGAGAGAGAGAGAGAGAGAGAGAGAGAGAGAATTCAGTTGCAGAAATGGGTACTTAGAAAGGATTCAGCCTTGCCAGAAAACAATGCCAATATATTGATTCACATAAAAATTGCATTTCTAACCTCCCTCCAAGTACAAGATTAATGCTTTTCTCCCCAATATAGGAAAGCAGTAAATAGAATGAGAAAGGAAATATTCCCCCAAAAGCATCAACAGCAGAGTCATGTTGACCTCCAAAAAAGAAAAATAAACTAGAGACATGCATCACCTTAAAAGCCTAATTTATTGTGGCTTAAGTTTCATAGTGGCTCAGTTCAGACATCATAGTCTCACTCCACAAAACCATGGTTTCTTGCATTGGGAATGCACTGTATGCTCCATCCTCTCTTTCCTCCTCTTGAAATTTGCCTTAGTAGAAAACATTGATTTGTCAACCCAATTTGGAGAGACATCTGAACCAGGAACCTGGTCTAAGCACTCCCTCCAAATCAGTCTCGAAAACTAAAGTTTTATCCTAGAATATGACTGGGAGGAGAGCACGCGCAGGGACACGTCTCATTCTGGATCTAACAAACCGTGGTTTACTAGACTGGGAATGTGATGCCTGCACACTGCTAACATCTGATAAAGGCCTACTTATCCCTCAATAAAGTTAATCTTATAGTCCTAAACTATGCATGTTTACTCAGAAGTCCCAATGTGTACAACAGGCCTTCCAAGCAAGCATGCTTAGGATGGTAGTATTTAAAGCAGCACAGGCTTCTTTGTCTTTTTCAGATGAACATGTACGGGAACATGAAGTTGTAAGAGGAGATCAAGTGACATTGCTTAAAACTATTAGTGCAACCTTCTTCCCTAAGAACTGCAAGGCCTGAAGCAGGCCCTAAATTTTCTGTCCTGAAAAACTGGGCACGGCCGGGGCACACGCTCCCAGCTCAGCTCTATCCCCAATGGACAGCAGAAAAGACTGAATGCAACAACATTTTGCAATGGCAGGTTGACAGCATGACAGCAACAGCAGTGGAAAGTTATTCTGGCCTCCCGCTGTGAGAGTAAGATAGCACCTTACCGCGTTCTCCAAGCAGGCAAGGTTGCCCTTCACATGGGCAGCATCAGCAATGCTTTGATGGCTCTCAGGAAAAGTTTCTGCATGGTGCAGGTGCGTTTGCTAGGAAGAAAGGCTGAATACTGAGCCTTGAGAGACACCTTAAAATAAGATACATGTGCAGGTGGATACAGACAAGCATTTTTAAAAGAGGTAGCCCAGCCTCACGTGAGGTTCAGCTTAAAAGCGATGGAGCCCTGAAATTCTGGTAGAAACTATGGTTCCTGATTGAACCAGGAGGTGTGCGAAGAACAAATGTGTGAAGACAGAAATTCTGCATGTGTGTGAATGGCAAAATACCAGAGTTGGTGTGTGTCAGGTGGCACCAGCAATGCTCAACTTGCCATTGAAGTTCAGAGCAGCTGTACATTTGTACATGCTAAGACTGTCACGCATGAAGGAAAATGCTTGTCCTGAAATACACACACACCTATTGGCATCTATACATGCCAGACAGCTGGCAGGAAATTGTGTAAATTCACCATCAGCCTTCTGAGAGCAGACTGAGCCGATTAAAGTGGAACTTCGATACAGGATGAAAGCATCAAATAACAAAAGCTTTCAAAGGGACACTGGCCATCAGCACAAGTCAGATGTAGCCAAGACTTCATGTATATTAAACAGTACATGGAACCCCAACTGTGGAATCTGAGCTTCCCGAAATTCTTTCAGTTTCCCTCAGATTCTTCAGATAACTGAAAAGGAACCTCCACTTTTAATTTTATCTGAAATCCAATGACATTCCAACTGCACATGCAACTTGCCCTAAGAAATGTCAATAGTCTTACTGAAAATCTTAGTGCTCCCCTCATAATTCTCAGATATTTAACCAGATGAGAACCACCACCACCCCGATTAACTTCAAAATTTGCTCTGTGAAGTCCAATGACGAGTCACTGAAGAATACTATTTCAGCCATCTTATCAAACCTTTTCAAGCCTCCCTCCACACTAAGCATAGAGAAAAAAATACTCAAAGAATTGCCTGTGGGGAAAAGAATCACCAAATTTGCTTCCATTTTCACTTTCAGTGACACACATGCATACACACACGCATACCAAATATCATACATAAACCATTTAAAGCACTGAATGAAACACAGGTTATCTAAACATCAGATTTTCTAGTTTTATTAAAAATTCACAAATTTTTTAATCCAACTTTTCCCCCTTTCATACAGTGAATGGTCTAATATGCACTGGAGGTCACACAAGCTTAGGTTTATTCGAACAATAAAAGACATATGAGAAATTTAATATATAAAGAAAAAAGTAGCAGCTGCTGACTGCATATTTGACCATAAAATTTAAATATTTTGGACTTTTTTTCTTTTAAAGACACAAAAATAAAACCTGTGTGGGTCTATATAAGTCATATTAACAATTCCATGAATGTTGAACAGGACTAAACATTAGCAAAGATGTTAATTTTCCCCCTTTAACCTTGTCACTCTTTTTTTAAAATGTCATGTCCCCCCTGGGCTTTGGGTGGAACACCCCAAAGAGTATTTGTGCTATAGAATTGTTTTATTTGGCAACTGCCTGATTTTATAGGTTTTTATACTTTGCCTTTTTGTAAACACCACCTTAACAAACTAGCACAGTGAAACACAAGCCCTGTAATGTCTTAAAACATCTACAGAAATTAAAAAAGGAAAAGGAAAAGAAAAAACAATGAACTATTTTGGTTGATTGCTCAAAATACTTTGCTTTTGAACAAGAGGTTTCAACAGGATTTTTTTCCTTTTTTAGTAAAACGTTGCGCTCCTGAATTTAACATTTGACGTAAACAGTTGACTGTTTTTTTTCTAGTTCCATAGAGTCTCTTATTTTTTGTTTGTTTAGCTTTTATATTTGTGAAGGTAGAATACTTTGTTGTTCATTTCTTTCAAGTCACTTTTACTTAGAAGTCTCACAGAAGACTTCTGGGTTTTGAGGATTATTGGTGTGTGTCGCTTGGAGAAGGTAGAAGAGTTGATGCTGAGGGGTTACATTTAAATATTTGCTTATTTTGGCCAAAAAGAAACACATTCACCCACCCCAAATAAAATAAAATACACTTCATTTGCCTCAACTGACATTTCTGAAGCTTAAAAAAAGTCTGTGGCTCTTGAACGTTTCTGAGGCAAAATTAACAAATTGATAATGCCAAAACCACCATTAAAAAAACCAAAACAAAACACTAATTCTTTGAAGCCTTTTCTTGTTGTCTTTGACCTTTCTTTCATTCAATGTTTGTTACTTTTCCTATCTGAGAAAAGTATCTTAAACATTTTGATTCCTAGAGTTATCGTCTAGTGAGCAAAGTACCCAGTATATGCCATCCCATAATATATGGCAATACTGAAACAAATCCATTTCGTCCGTGTCGTTTTTCGCTTGGTACAAAAAGAGATTTTGTTCTCCTGTTGATTCTATATCATGAAGATTGTCCCCAAGTCTTATAGCAAAATTTCCCTAGGCGTTGATCTGGAATCAGTTCATTCCCAAGGTTTTTTAAAAAAAACAGAAACAAAAAAAGATTGCAAACCCAAAAAACAACAAAATATATAGAGAGCTATATATATATATATTGTCTTAGGGCAGGAAAAACGTCCTATTTGAGTCCATTTCTGTACACCACAATATAAGCAGAATAGATGTTGAATGCCCACTTACTTCCGAGCCCAGTCCTGGAGTTTAAAAGTTAAAGCTACCATACAGCTGCCTCATTCATTTCGGGCGGATGTGACAAATGGTTGCCATAATTAGCACCACCGTTGACGGATATTGAGGAAAACGGGGGACTTGGGCCAAAAACCTCTGCCGACATGGAGTGCAATGAACCAGGAAGGTTAGGTTCTGGGCTGGGTGAGTCTCCTGGTGGATGGGACATAATATCTGTGAAACGCTGAGCCTCACTGGAAGGATGGTGTCCAGGTAAAGGGTGGTCCATCCCCCCAAGAGGTGTTCCTGATGGCCCAGAGGAGGGCACAAATGGGAGATCAACTGGCGTCTGAGCTTGAGAAGAAGGAGGTCCTTGTGGGAAGAAATCATAGTTGCTCCCAGGTCCGTAATATTCGCTCTGATAATCTGGCGGATTAAAGAGAAAGGATTGATGTACAAGATGGAGGGAAAACCAAGAAGCCACAGTAATTCATTAGCGATAAAATCCTAGGGCAGTGGTTCCCAAATGTTTCCAACTGGCAGCTCCCTTGACCCACTGGCCCATTAGCAACAGCTTCCCATTAGGGCTATACATTGCCCTATACATTGTATAGGATTCTGTGGCTCCCTTGGCTGTTTTCTGCAGCTCCCCAGGGTCCCACGGCTCGAGTTTGGGAACCACTGTCCTAGGGCAGTGTCTCAAGGCCCATGATGCAGCTACCTTGCTAAAACTGAGTAGGTCTTGGTCTAGTTAAATACCACCTGGAACAGCTATTTTCAACCTTTTCCATCTCACAGCACACTTGCAAGGCACTACAATTGTCAAGGCACACCATCAGTTTTTTTGGCAATTGAGAAGGCACACCAAACTGCCAGAAGAGGACTCACATCCCGCAATCGCCCTCCTAATAAATGGCCCTCAAACTCCCACGGCACACCTGCTGAACATTTGCAGCACACTGGTTGAAAATAGCTGAACCAGAAGCTTCATAAGGTGTCTTGAGTCTCAGGATGGAAGAAACATAGGATACACATAAACAAACAAACACAGTGTGCACAAGTTGGGACCCCTCAAGACAAATGTAACTCCAACCATATCTGGTGATCTACAGGAACAGTTTTTGCTGCCTGACAGGGACAATCAAATGGTGTGTGTGTGTGTGTGAGACGCAAAACATGACTGAAGATCTGCGTTTGACTTTGTTGGCCACAATCTATGAAGAGAAAGAAATGATTAATTCCTGATTAAGAATGACTTATTCTTTTCTTGCATTTGTAGCCCCTGTCACAACCTTGATGCAGCTTGAAGCTCCATGCAGGATTTGTCCCTTTCACATTAGAGCAGTGGTTCTCAAACATTTTAGCACTGGGACCCACTTTTTAGAATGACAATCTGTCTGGGACCTACTGGAAGTGCTGTCATGGCTGGAAGTGATGTCATTGTGACACCATTGCTGAGAATGCAATAGTAAGTTGGGTTATTTCTCAGCCATTTTCCAATAGAAAAATGAATCAGAAAGGAAAAAAAAACCTATTTACACCCTTGACACAAGCAAAATACCCACACAGCCCTTCCCCTTTTCAGGGTCTCATCTTTCCATATTTTCAATGATGGCTGCCCTAGGTGCTTCACAACCCACTTGAAATCCCACTTGGCTCACAACCCACTTAGTGGGTCCTGACCCACAGTTTGTGAAATACTGTATTAGAAGATATATTTGCATGCATGGATTGGTAAACCTCTATTTATTTAAGCCATAAACAAATTTCTTTTCTCTAAGCTAACAGAAGCTTTTTAATTTTAAGAATAACCCAAACACCCAGTGCCCCAGCTGGTTGGGGACCCCTAAATCTGGCCCTATCCTTACTTTTAAGGAGACTTTTACTTCTTGTTATAGTCTTTTTTGAGACTGTCACTTTTTTAACTCTACAATCTCCTCCCCCAGAGGCATTACTAGAGTGAAGCTTGAGTGGCACATACTTCAGGTGCTATGCCAAGAGGGGGCGCATGATGGCATCTCAGGTTCCACCCTAGTTATGTAGGAGGTGCTGGCAGCTTGAAGAGGAGCCTCCACAGGAGAAGGAACAGTGTGAAGCAGCCAAAGCAGGCACCCCTCCTCTAGGGAGAACCCGGAAGTGACATCACATGACACAATGTCATGTGACACCTTGACGTCGGGGAGCGTATTCCGCCTCTACCCTCCCAACTACCCAACACATCCTCTTCAACAGCTCCAAGCATTCCGCCTTACTGCACCATATGCTCTTCCACATGAACATATTGACTCTATTGATTTACTTTACCCCAACTGGCAATCAGAGGTCTTTCCCAGCCTTGTTAGGATATTCACCTGAAGATGCTGCTGCAGATTAAACCTGGGGGTGTCTGCAGGCAAAGCAAGTGCTTTGTCACTAGCTATCGTGGCCCCTTATCCATACCAGAATCAAAAGCACAATCCTAGATGTGTTTATTGAGAAATGTGCATAATAAATAATAAGTCATACTGTTTTCTGTGGGGCTTGCTCCCAGGTAAGCACGCACAGGTTTGCAGACTGGTTGGTGTAGGTGGGCAAAGACACCCCCCTCTGCCAATCCTCCAGTTGAAATGACCACCTCATTTGGTCTTATTCCCTTTCCTTCACTATCTTCCCCATTATGGAAACTGAGATTATAAACTCCTGAGGGCAGAGACCTGTTACCTGGGCAAGGACTTCTTTTTCTTTTTAACTACTCTGTGCAATATAAACAAATGGTGAAATTAGCTCCATCATTCCCTAGAACCTCATCCTGTCTTCTCTGCTAGGGAGCAAGCAGTTAATGTTTATTAAGTTAATGTTCATTAAGACACCATAATGAATGAACAATACAATTTATTGGACACTCTCTGCCTTCTAGTCCACCGTTTTTCTTTCTTTTCAAGATGTTCCATCTTTTCAGGATGTTCTTTTCAGGATGTTCTGGAAAAAAAAAACTCCCTCATCCCTTCACTTCCATGCACATAAATTGTCTCTCAAGTCTTTGCTTCTGTCTCTGATTCAAGTGCGGATCTGAGTGTTGCCCAGAATGAGGCAGTTCATTTCTGGGCGTCCATATGCAACACAGCTTGTGGAGAATGGGGTGCCTTCTTTCTATAATGCCCCAATGAAGATTTTAATCAAAACATGGTGGGCAGAATAAAATGGATAGCCTATGCTATTTAGAAGTTGTTCCTCTGTTGTTCCTGTGTTGACCCTTCTCTCCAGGACAGGGCCATTCAGGAAGCCAAATGAGGTAGCTGCCTCAAGCAGCAGTTTGGCAGGTGTGTGCGTGATGGGGGGAGGTGTTCAGTTTTATCCATCAACTCATCTCTATTGCTCTTCCTCTCACTTCCTGGGACTAAAAATGTGGGGAATAGAGAAGAAAATAGATGTGGGGAATAGAGAAGAAAAGTATGGAAAAGTGATGGGCTATATTCCTCTTCCAATCCAGGAAGTGAGCAGAGAAGAGGCTGGCACATTGCCAAGTACTAGGGGGACAGTATTTGATACCAGAAGGCCTTGAGCCAGTCCTGTTTCTCTCTCAGATCTGGACTGTACAACTTCCGAGAGAGAAGGGGGGAGAGGGAGAGGATGGAGTGGTGGGTTGAGAGTTAGACAGACCCACTGTGGGCCATTCACTCTCTCTCAACCTCACCGGATTGCTGTGAGGACAAAAGGAGACAAGGAGCTATGGACACCACCCTTAGCTCCTTGGAGGAAGGGCAGAATAAAAAATGTGATAAATAAATAATACTGTTGAATACTATCCACAAGGAAGTGGTGGTGGTGATGATGATGATAAAAATAATTTAAAAACACACACCCCCTCCCTTCATGTAGTAAATTAGCACATCAATACAGATTTATTTACTTCATGCAAGGAGTTTTATCTACATAGATAGGTATGCAGGAAAGCTGGACCAGTACGTCAAATTCTACCCCCTCATTTTGCATGATGCGTAGGACAGCTTAGCCATATAAATTTGCCAACTTGGAAATTCTAAAGTTAAAAATATGTCCTTCTCTGTAGTTCTGGAGGTCATTCATTTGAGTGATTGATTAGCAGCTAGTGTAAGCTCATTAGTTACAATTTACAAACAAACCACACAGACACACATATTGACAGATAAATGTATTCGTCTTACAATGGTCCAACCCACTCTCTCTCTCTCCAACAGAGTACTGTAGGCTTTACAACCTGATCTAGGCATGTGTTTACTCAGAAACCCTACTAAACCCAATAATAACATTTTTATGTCCCAACTTTCTGCCATGGAACTGAATGAGGAATATGTAGAGCTAATGGAAGCCTCTCATCCAGTCAGGCTAGCCAGTTGGATGCATTAAAAACCCCGAGATTTCTGGTTGTTTCCTGATAGTCAAAAGACTGCCTTTAAAAAAGAAGGAGGGGGGAATCTGTTGTAGGGTCCCACCCTGCTATCTAAGGGGTGGAGCTGAACAATGGACAAAAAGTGGCCACTGTTGCCCCCTCCTGCTTGAGAAAAAAGACAAGATTGTTTGGGGCAGCCTAGGTACCCTACCATTCAGAAACTGACCAGAGCCAGACTTGCTTAGCTTCAGCAAGTGGCAGCATCATGTGCATTCAGACCATAGTCCTGGCTACTGCAGGGCCAGCACATCCATGTGGTCAAATGAGGAGCTTGCCTCAGGCAGCAAATGGACACCTCTGACTGCCCATTTGCCTCCACTACTCCTTTGCTTGTCCCTGGATTAGAAAAGGAAGGAGGGCGGTCTAGCCCAACACTTTTCGCCACAATTCCTCTTCTGCTCCACCCACCTTTATCTTCTCTCACTCCCTGGATTGGAAAAGGAGCAGCAGCTGGAACATCACTGGGTAACAGGGAGCAACATTTGACACAGTGCCTCAGGCAGCAAAACGGCTTGGGCTGGCCCTGGATATTAATAATACTTGATACAGGTGGCTCCTCTTTATCTGTGGATTGAACCCACTGTGGGTTCCAGACCCACGGCTGAGGAGCCACTCCTGGGCATGATCGGAATAAGGTTCCAGTTGCATCAGAGGCCATGTTGGTCTGTAACCTGCAATTTCATTATCCATGGGTTTCAGTATCCACAGAGGTTCTGGGAACAGATCTCCCATGGATACTGAGGCACGACCTGTTTACCTGATTATTAATAACTAGAGAGCTGGTGCAATACAGTAGCTAAGACAGATAAGTGGCTAAGAACTGGGACGTCCTTGGTTCAAATCTTGCCTCTGCTGTGAACTCAACAGGTGGCCTTAGGGAAGCTGTTCTGTCTCAGCCACAGCTCCCCAGCTGCATCATGGGGACAAGAGTTACTTCCCTAAAAGGCTGCTACAGGATTGTTGGAAGGACTCTGTCAAGTTACACACAGAGGGTGCTATACAAAAAATGCCAAGTATTATTACTACTAGGACTTATGCAGCACTTGACCACTACATACAGTATCTCAATTACCCTTCCAACAGCCCTATAGGGCAGGCCCCTAATATTATCCCACGTCATAGACAGGACCGAGCTGAGTGAAAGCAGCTTGCTTGAGGCCATCTGTGATCTATGTTGTATGATCCACCTTTTCAGTGCACAGCACTATTTCTTCACCAAGATGCACTAGTCTCTCATTCGAACTTACTTCCAAGAAAGCATGCTTAGAATCACTGCTTTCAGGAAGGAGGGTTATGATAGAGCCAGGTTGAATGCACCCCAAAGCCTGAGATTTTTGAGGTAAGGCCTGGTGATGTCCAGGACCCAGAGGCGTATCTGGGTGAAACCGCGCCCAAGGGCACGCAACGTTGTGACATCATGAGCCAAGCCCCACCTCCTTATTTTGCCGGTTGGGCTGAGGGGGGAGAGCGCGGCGGCGGCTTCCCCGCCCTGGCTGCCGGCTTTTCCGGTCTCGCCCTCTCTCACCAGCACCAGCCCTGAGCAGCATCTACAACGGGGGCTCTCTGAGGGGAAGCGCGAACGCGGGAGGGCGGCAGCAAACAGCGCATGGGGACGGCAGAGTCACCAGCTAACTCCATCACAGCTGCCGAGAAGCGCCCTTACGCCTCCCTCCCAGCCAGCGGCCCCATCTTTAGAGCGGGCAGAGGGAGGATGGAGCCTCGGAAGCACATGCCCAAGGGAGGGGGAGGAGGAAGCAGCCTGAAACCCGACGGCACAGGAGGCGCACTGGGGTCGGAGCCCCTCCAAACACAAACCTCAGCTGCGTCTTCACCGCTCCTTAGCTGGCCCGGACCAAGGTTGTTCCTTGGCTCAGATGGAAGCCCCTTCTCAAGTTTTTCTCTCCCCCGCCCCTTCCTCATTTGTCCCTCTGCCTCCCGATGCATCCTGGGACATGTAGTTTCGACGAGCAGCAACGTCCTTTTGCAGCCTGCTCGGGGCGCGCCGGCTCGGGGCACGCATTGAAGGTGGGGCGCCATGCCAACGGCGCCCCCCACCTTATGGCACCCCAGGGCTCGTGCCCCGTGGTGCCATAGGTTAGAAACGCCTCTGCCAGGACCTAATGATGTAACACGGCTGCCAACTCTGAAAAAATGGGGAGGGGCTAGGGGAAAATCTGGTGCTGGGGTGGGACCACCTAGCCTCCTGACTAAAAAAAGGGGGAGAAACAATATCTTAAATTTTCATCTAATAGGAATAATGTTTGGCAAACTGGTAACCCTAGGCAACAAGGGACACGGTTTGTTTGTTTGCTGAAACATAATCAGGCCTCTGGGTATTTTGTCCGAAAAATCAATCACAATTTTCCAACTACATCCTTACATACTATATGCCTTATATACAGCCTTCCCTGTAAGCCTTGCAGCTGCATGGCTCTGATCAAAGCACTGCACTTTCCTCTTGGCACCTTGGAGCTTGGTGATGATGTCATCACCAAGCACTCCACTACCATCCCTGCACAACAATCATAAGGCTCCACGCACTCCAGGGGAACCTCAGAGGGAACATTGCTCATATATTCCTTTTGCTGTATCAACTGCTTTGAGAACTTGTGTGTGTGTGTGTGTGTGTGTGTGTGTGTGTGTGTGTGTGTGTTGAAAAAATGGTAAACAAATCTCTGAATAAACATGAAAATTAAGTGCACATCAAATTAGTGCACAACAACTAAAAGAGGAACATGATAAAGATGTACACAATTATGTATGGGGTGGAGAAGCTTTTCTCTCTCAATCACATAGCACTAGACGTTAATCAATGACGCTGATTGGCAGTAGACTCAGGACAGACAAAAGGAAGGACTTCTTCACACAATGCCTAATTTGTGTATGGAATTCACCATCAGAAGTCAAGGTGATGGACATAGGCTTTGAGGCTGTAAAAAGAGATGAGACAAATTAACAGAAGAGGAGGTAGAAAGGCCTAGAACAGGGGTGTCAAACATAAGGCCCAGAGGCTGGATGGAGCCTGTAGAAGCTTTTTATCCAGCCCTCAAGCTCTCCTAGCACCGCCACTAGCTGCTCTCTGCTGCTGAGCTGTGCTTGACTAGCACAGCAGAGACTTCAGTTCAGATCCCTCCTTGGTCAGCCTTTCCGCTAAGCTATGCGGCTGCATGGCTGTGCAGCTGAAATTAGAGCCCTGTGTGGCTTCAATCATGGAACTCAGGAGCTCAGTAATGCTGATATGTCACCAAGAGTTTCAGTGCTGCCACCGTGCAGAGTGGCTCTGCACACTTCTTGTAAAAATTGCAGAGAACATTGCACTCAGTTATGTTAAAATTATATCAATCAAAAAACAGCAGCCACAAGTTACTTCAACAATAAAATCCACTAACAACAGAAGCAAAACTATCCATTAAAAGCATTAGAGCAGTGTTATTCAAACTGGGTCGGGACCCACTTGGTGGGTCACGACCTGATTTCAGGTGGGTCGCGGAAAGCTGGGAGCAGCCATCATGGAACTGCAGACCTTACTATTGCTACATTCCTATTGTGAGTGTTCACAGTTTGAATTTTCGTGAGGTTTTTTTTTAAATTGTTTTTAGTTCAGTGCTTTTACATAATATTTTATCCTAGTGTTGCTTTCTTGTATGTTTCATGGTTGTACAATTGCTGCAATCCAAGAATGCATTTCAGAAGTGTCATGTTATTATGTTACAATGACAGCACTTCCTGCTTGATGATGTCACTTCCTGCCACAACATCACTTCTAGGTTAATGACATCACTTCTGGTGGTCCTGACACAAGTGCCATTCTAAAAATTGGGTCCTGGTCTAAAAAGTTTGAATACCACTGCATCAGAAGATGAGGTAATTTTCATCTGACCTGGAAAAGGCAACAAAGTTCAAGGTTGGTATTGGCCACCAATGAAAAGCTGAGTCTCTGGGCACCACCTATTGTATCCAGAATAGACCCCCCTCCATCCCAGATATGCTAGAATCTGAGGCCTAGAAACCCTAGTCCTAATTCCAGATGCTTTAGGAGTTGCAGCTACTCCCTGGTGACGGGACAGAACATGTTCAGAGACACTGGTCACCTTCCAATGATTATTCCATCCCAAATAACAATGAACTATTCTCTAGAGCAGCGATTTTCAACCAGTGTTTCGCAGGAGTTTAGGGGAGGAGCATTTATTAGTAGGGCCATTGACAGATGTGGATCCACCACCACCACCATCAATGCAGTGTACCTTGTCAACAAACTAGCGGTGTGCCTTGACCATTTCACTGCCTTGTCAGTGTGCCATGAAATGAAAAAGGTTGAAAATAATTGCTCTAGAACACTCACAATTGTAAGTGCAACCCACAATCATTCATATTAGAATAAACCCTCCAAAGCCAAGCTACTCAAGAGTCAAGTGATTCTAGCTTGGACATAGGCTGTGTGTATGTTCTTGGCATTCTTATCATTATCCATTTAACCTGAAATATTGGGCGGGAAAAGTTCTTTTCAAGGACTAGTCTTACACTCTCCTTAAACTGGAGCCAAGTCACACCGAGCTCAACAGAACTTAGTTCCTGACTAAGCGCTTTCAGACCAAGATGCAAAAGCCAGCCTTAAAAACCAGTCGCGTGGTTTAATGCACAGTACTTGAGAATCGGATCCTGTCTTTCTCCTCGGGCGTGACTTTGTGATTGCGCCCCAAAGGCCCGACGCGCGCCCCTACCCACCTCCATAGAAGGAGAAGGGCCCGTTGGGGATGAGCTCGCCCGGCTCCAGGCGGTCCACCAGCGGCCTCATGCGGCGGGGGCTGCGGAAGAAGGCGTGCCTCCGGGCACCCAGCGCGCTCAGCTGCTTCATGCGCCTTTCCTTGGAACGCCGGTTCTGGAACCAAACCTGCCAGGAAGAAGAAGAAGAAAGAGACACTGGAGACGGGAGGTGGCTTAGGGTAGGCGCGGCCTAGGACCTCCACGGAAGCCGCAGCCGGCCCAGGACGAGCAGCTGCGGCCGCGCCTCCTCCGAGCGCCCTGGGCGCATGAGGCAGCAACTATTACACAAAAAATCCTCATTACTTCCCAAACAGTATTAATTAAGGGAGAAGAGCGCATAAAGTGTGTGCAATGTTAGACTGCGTGTGTTTCATTGATCAAGGTAGAATCCCGCAAAACCTGCAGCGTACGCGTGTGCGAGCGGTCACCCGCCTCAAGGGCCAGCAAAAGCACGCGCGCCAGGATTTCGGTTCTCCGCCTTCTTCCCCGCTTTGCATAAACATAGTCAGAGATTGGCAGGACCTGGGAAGGGGCAGCGCTTTCCTTGTGCACGAAGCTCGAGGAGCGAGAGCGGGCGGCGCGGGCGGGCCCGAACAGCGAGGGGGACAAGACGCTGGCAGCTTCCTTCCAAAGGGGTGGCCGCCGTGTAGCTCGGAGGCGGCGAAGCAACCAAGAAGAGCCCGGTAGCATCTTAATATTTCAGAGCATAAATCCCGGCGAGATCCGGCGCCTGGCGCAGAAAGCGGGAGGATTCGATCGCGTCACACAGCACAGGCGACAGGCGAAGAATGCAACGCAAGCGGTGACCTGCCAAATCTCTCTCTCCCTCCCGCTTCGCCTTCCAAAAACAGCTCCTCGCACACCGACAGGCTTGGAGCAGGCTGCTGGAATTTTTAGAAGAAACCCCTTAAAAATGCTACACTACCGAAAATTCCCAATTTTGTATGCTTTACGTAATCCCAAATTCTAATTTTTTTCAAAAACATCGAGAAAATGTCCTGAAATTTTCCCCATCCGGGGCATGGAGACGCCTGTTCGAGAGCTGGGCACGCTAGACTCCGACGCAAACACCAGTGCGTCAATCAAGCTGCGAAGGGGCGGGGGAACTCTCGGCTCCAAGGTTAGCCAGCCGGAGAGGCCAGACGCCTACCTGGGACCGCGCAGACTGTACGCGATTACGAGGCAGACCCTGGCTGCAATCCTATGCATACTTGGGAGTGTCCCACTGAATACAATAGGACTTACTTCTGAGTAATGCGTAACATTGTGCCCCCAATCAGGATGTGAAACAACCAAGTTTGGGGGGGGGGGGGAGGTGTCTCCTTAATTCAGTTTGAACCCAAGCAGGTTTCAAATTAAATTGGTGCTGCCATTGGACTGGCAGAATAGTCAGGGCTAGATCTCTCTCTCTCTCTGTCTCTCACTCACACACACACACACACACACACACAACCTTGCAAAATCTAGCTTCAACTCTTGGTTCCACCTTATATTATACATGACAGAATCTGCTCCCCCACATACACCAGCCTCCATGCACACCACCAGCACAGATATAAGCAAATGCTCCATTACACACACACACACACACACACACACACACACACACACACACAC
>JAJKFI010000079.1:5247908-5259190 GCA_029204185.1 Lerista edwardsae
TCTCTCTCTCTCTCTCTCTCTCTCTCTCTCTCTCTCTCTCTCTCTCTCTCTCTGTGTGTGTGTGTGTGTGTGTGTGTGTGTTTGTCTTGCATATGCAACTCTGCTGAGAATCCTACAACTCTCTGCCTTCTTTAAAATCTGTTCCATTGGCTTTTGCTGCTCCTGTAAAATGATAACTGTGAAACTGAGGACATTTGGTTCAAGAAAAGTTTCAAAGTGATTTTTAAAAAAATCATTCACAGAGATATAGTACCCCCCACAGTACTCACTTCTATTAACATTTAGAATATAAGCCTAATTTACTTTTCTTTTGGAAATTTTCAATTTTGCCCCCTCCCCTGAAATGCACTTTGACCCTTCTGTGCCCCCTATTTCATTCTGAGGCTGCCACTGCATCTACAATATTATACATATACCACAAAGATTGACTCACACATGGGGAAATTTGCAGCTCCCAGCCTCCCACCTGGTCACCTATTACATCAATAGTCCCCTACAGCCAAGCAAATGCATCCAGGGAACAACAGTCTCTTCTCCTCCAAATAAGATGTGCACAGTTTTTTTTCGGCAACAGACAAGTTTCTAATATGCAATCCCAGTTCAGTATGTCCACTCCACCTTTTGCTTCCCATCTTAATATAACGATATGGAAAGCTCCAGAAGGAACAAAGAGAATTAGAAACCATAATAAAGAGATATTCACTTCCCCCTTATTTTGTAAATGTCTCCCCAAGTCTCCATACTGTACACTTGCTTCTGAAAAAAGCATCAACCCTAACCACACTTACACCCCTTCTTAAATGTTTGCCTAGAAGTAATTCTTATTCACTTCATCTGTCAAGTATTAGTTACAAATAAGACTGCAAACCAACACACATTTACTCCGAACTCAGGAGAAGGAGCCACTGAACTGACTGGGACTTACTTCTGAGTAAGTGTATCTATATTTGCAATTCTCTACACCAGTGTTTCTCAAAGTATGGGTTGGGACCCACTAGATGGGTTGCAGGCCAATTTCAGGCAGGTCACATAGCACCTAGAGTGGCCATAATTGAAAATATGGAAAGATGGGACACTAAACGGGGGGGGGGCAGTGGGTGGTTATTGTGCTTGCGTCAAGTATGTCAATAGGCTTTTTCTCCTTTCTGATTCACTTTTCTATTGGAAAATGGTTGAGAAATTACCCAAATTATTGCTGCACTCTCAGGCTCTGTCAACATGGCACTTCAGGTCATGACATCACTTCTGGTGGGTTCCGGACAGATTGTCATTCTGAAAGGTAGGTTCCAATGCTAAAATGGTTGAGAACCACTGCTCTACACACTTATTTGCGAATAAGTCCCATTCAGCAGAGTGGGCCTTACTTCTGGGTAAACCTGTACAAACTCCAGCTACATGTGTATTTTATTTCCCATCATTCTATATTAATTTTCAAAGGGACTTACATTTACAAAAGCAGAGATTATATTTTTGGGAGCACACAAATAGTGTATGTGTCTACACGAACACACATGACTGCACAGATTGTAAACCCCTTGGGCAGGAATCTG
This sequence comes from Lerista edwardsae, assembly GCA_029204185.1. Classification (NCBI taxonomy): domain Eukaryota; kingdom Metazoa; phylum Chordata; class Lepidosauria; order Squamata; family Scincidae; genus Lerista; species Lerista edwardsae. The sequence goes on from JAJKFI010000079.1 coordinate 5,249,459, forward strand.
TTCCGCTGGAAAGTACAAGTGACATTTATGGCTATTTAGATAGTCATACAATTTATACCCTACCTTTTGCCAGACGGTCCAAAGGGTCCAACTGTATCTGTGAAAATGCACATACATGGGATTTACTCCCAAATAAGTGCATAAAACACTACAGACATACATTTATCTCCTGGTTTTAGAAGCAGGCTAGCTCAAAAGGCCAGATGCAAGGGAGTTGCAACAGGATGCAGGCATTTTGTTGTGTGGTTCCTGAGGCTTCTGGTGGGCCACTGTGAGATACAGGAAGCTGGATCTGATGGGCCTTTGGCCTGGTCCACTGGGGCTCTAAATAACTGAACAAGTGTGTCTTAAACTATAGATATATGTATGTCAGCAATAGTGCTGCATCTGTTGCGTTCTTTGTATAGCTAAATCTCTCTCTCGTATATCTATATAGCATAAGACTATATCCAATATAAACATGAAAGTATGAACTCGTAGGTGTACACACTCTCACACTATAGATCTCTCCCGGGCCTTCTATCTTTTCATCCCCCATTTAGTCAGTCAATCGCACGGTCGTTCCATTGATTTCAATGGAAACGCTTCCCTTGAAGCGTTAGTGGTGGTGCTTTAACTGCCAGCGGAGCTCCACATTGAAAGTTATCTATATAGGATTCTCTTTTAAGCAGAGGCGATCATTTTAAGCAGTTGCTTTCAAATGATGATGATGCCTCGCCTTTCTTTCCAGCTAGCTAGCTTAGCCCTTTACTTCTGGGCTTGGAAAAATGCGTGACAGGCGCCCTCCATCCCCACATTTCTCCGCGGGCAGCCACACCTTTCCTCCTTCACACTGATCTCTTCCAAAAAGGCGGAACGAGCTGGGCGTGCGTGGAGGAAGGCAAAGGACAAAGCCGGCAGCTCCAGGCAGAAACGGCGACGAGGGAGGTGGCTGATGGAGAGCATGGAACTATTTGGAGAGGTGAAACCGCCGCGATTCTCACCCACAGGCACTCTTTTTTCTTTGGCAGCAGCACATCTCCTGTTTCTTGTCAATTTCACCTGAAATTTACTAACGCTTTCCCTCCGTTATTTGGAACCCATTTTTTTCTTCTAAGCCTAACTCCTCAAAAGGGAGCTCAGGCAATGACACACAGGTCCCTCGTTTTGGCCATCGAACTCCTCGGGTTGCATCTGAGGGCCCAATCCTGTTCAATTTTCCAGCACTGATGCAGTCATGCCAACGGGATGTGCCCCAGAATCCTGCCTGAGACGGGGAGGCAGTCACAGAGGCCTCCTCAAGAGAAGTGAACCATTTGCTCCCTTACCTTGGGGGGCTGTATTGTGGCTACACTGGCGCTGGAAAGTTGGCTAGGATTGGGTCCTAAGGGCTAGTTTACCTGGGTGTAAAGATTCAATCCCATCAAAAGCCTTATGACGTCTTTCCAAGTGAAATGTGTTTAGGAGGAGCACAGGGGGCAGATTGTTACGACCTCCTCCCCCAATTTCCGTGGGTCTCGCTTCTTCACTGCATTTAAGGATCCGGCCGTAGTACTCGTGAGGGAGGAAGATACATCGCCTTAATAAGAAAATTCATCTTAAAAAAGGCTGCGCGAGCGATCCACCTAGCAGTTCCGATCACATTATTAACTACCCGTTTTATTCTTCTCCCATCTGATGCAGGCCTCTTCGGAAATACACATTACATCTATTGAGCTTAATCAGCCTTACTCCCAAGTCGGCATGTATAGAAATGCATGCGAATATACGTCAAAATGCAATACCGTTAGAATCAGACTAGATTTAGTCCCCGTCTTCCCCCGCATCCCCAGAACAGGTTAATTACAATTTCTAGATTCAGCGCACTCACACGTGTAATGACTACAATGTCTTATTTGCCACAGATTACCAGATTTCAACGTTCTAAAGCGGCTCTTGGATCAATCGGGTTTGGGAAGCGAATGTAAACGCCACAGGTGGCTAGAAAGCTGGTTGCGTTCCAAATTCCCCCTTCGCATTTTATACACCAAGGAGATTTTAACACCCCTCACAAGTGTAAACAAGTTTTCCTCGAACACGTGTGGAGAGACGCTGATTCAGGAGTTAAATTTTGATGAGCTCCTAATCCATCAAAGGTGTTTTTTTTAAAAATCTCTATAACATTGTCTACACCTCAAGACCCTCTTTGTATCACAAGATCCAGCGTAGTTTAGTTTCTGATACTTGTAAATGGCCCTTGTTGGTTGCGATCCTTCAACCACTTAAGCGAACGTTATTTGAAAAGCCCATGAACACACAAACACCTATTCTGTCCTGAACACAGAAGCTGAAAGGTCCCATCGATTCCATGAGGAATTTATGGGAAACCCTATCTCCCTCACGTAGGATTCAGCAGAAACATGAGGCAAGCCCTCTTCAAGGCTTGAGTCCCCGAATCTCTTTTCACGTCCAGGCTTCGGTTCTCGAACTCGCCCCTGAAAACCAGAGGTCTCTGAGCAAGAGCAGAGCACCTTTCCACACTAGTCAATAACTCCCACCCACATTCAAGATGAGACAGAGCCCTCCGAAGTGAGCTCCGGAACCTTTCTGTCTTCTTTCTGGCTTGAATCGACACGCTAATCGCATGGGTTCATCCAAACGGGTGCCCTAAGCACAACAGTGCTGGAAGGACAAATCCTGAAGCTGAAGCTCCAATACTTTGGCCACCTCATGAGAAGAGAGGACTCTTTAGAAAAGACCCTCATGCTGGGAAAGATTGAAGGCCAAAGGAGAAGGGGGCGGCAGAGGATCAGATGGTTAGAGAGTGTCACCGAAGCGATGAACATGAAATTGGGCGAACTCAGGAAGGTAGTGGAGGACAGGGAGGCCTGGCGTGCTGTGGTCCATGGGGTTGCGAAGAGTCAGACACGACTTAGTGACTGAACAACAAGCACAACAATGGGGCAATCCTGCTCCTTTGGAATACATTCCATTGACATTAAGCTTGCGCCGGCCTGTTTTTAGGATGGCGCGCATTGATTTCACCCACTAGAATCAGAGGCTTATATTTGGCTGCAAGCATAAACAAACTTTCCTGGGGGAGTAAGCCCCATTGAACCCAATGAGACTTACCTCTGAGTAGACATGTATAGGCTGGTGCTCTAAGGAACAATAAACAAACAAAACCGAGGCCACGATCTGGCCAACGCGAAGAAGACTTTAAGACTTCCAGTTGGGGAGGAGCTCTCAACCGGTGCTAAGTCTTTGCCCACTTAATCCAGAGTAAATCACGTTGCATGTACCCTCTAACGAACCAAGGGGATGCCCAGTCCCAAAGCGGGGGGGGGGGCAGTTAGTCCCATTCGAGTCAATGGCATTTTGCTTCCAATTTAGGGCAACTTTCTAGCATTGATATGGCTATGCCAAAGGCATACACTGCATCCTGCAAAGGGGGGGGGCTACAGAGGCCTCCTCAAGGTAAAGGAAACCTTGTTCCCTTACCTTGTGGCTGCCTTAGCACTGGGAAGTTGGGTAGGATTGAGCTGTTAGTATTCTCACACAAGGCTGGACTTCATCAGCGGTAATTTATTTGTATGTACACCTTTTTATTTCTATAACCAGAAGATGTAGCAAAGCAAAGGCGGGGCTGCTTGTAGGGGCTAGCATCTCTGACCTCAGTCAGCCTCTTTTGCCCAAGTGCCCAAGTAGACTTTCGTAAACATCCCTCCTAGTATACAGTACCTTAAAGAAATTGTAAACCGCTTTGGAAGCCAGTACAGTCCTAGTTAGCAGTGGCGTATAAATCTAACAAATAAATAAGTGTATTGCGTTTTCTCCCCTGCGCTCTGCAGCGCCTCACCATTCAATTGAAAGACTAAGAACCTTGTAGTGACCCCCGTTGCACTGGGGGGGGGGCTTACTTTTGAGTAGACATGCCGAGGATTGCGCTGTAACTCCCAGTCAAGGAAGGCAACCTTGTGCCAGAGAGAAAGCGCGCAAACGAACCATTTCTGAAGGATTCTTACCCCAACGGTATGTGTCTACCCACCGCTGTTTTGTTTCTGAGAGCCCCCCGCCCGCCCAGTTCTATATTGTTCCTTTAGCAAAGGAGCGTCTCAGCCAACGTTTCCTTTCTTTGCCTCGCTAGAAGTTATACCCTGCAGCGCAGTTTTCTGGCGGAGTGCAAGAGAACAGGGCAGCGCGGCCCGCCGGCCTTTGCAGGGATGGGGGTGGGCGGGACCAGCCCGAAGATCATCGTCGCGTTGTCAGTCACTCTCTTCTACCTCCCACCCCGAACGCACTTAGCAGCACTGCAACGTGTAGCGCGCACGCGCACCCTTCCACACATTCGGCTGGAAGCGGGCAGCGGGCGCCCGGTCTTTATTATAAAAGGAGATCAGCTGCGGGATGTCTGGTCGTGAGAAACGGGGCGGGGAACTAACCCAAGAGCCCCTTCCTCACATATACATGGCAACGCACAGAGCCCGCTTCTCAAGGCAGTCTGTTGCGGGCGTGACACTGCAGAAGCAAGGACTTCCTCGGGGTAGGGATCGGTCTGGCTCTGGCGGTTGCTGCGACGCTAGAAGCGCCCGTTTCTGAAGTTGTACCCGCCAGAAAGAAAATACGAACAGCCACGACAAGACCCATGGCTCTCCTCCCCCCTCAAGCACCCGTTCCCCATCCTAATCACAGTGCGGTGCATGTCAGCCATCGGTTCAATGGATGCAGTTTCCGCGGCCGGAACTCCTTTACCTCGGAGGAATATAAGCCCGTTCTTGGATGCCAGGCAGCGAAACTCTTCTCCCCGCGGCCGCCCCCGGCCATGAGCCGAACCAGAGGCCACGATCCCCACTTACGGAGTTGCTTTAAGGAGAAAGGAAAACTCTCAGGCTGATCCTACAAGGGCGGCGACCTAAGGGGCGCGCCTTTAAACCGGACCGTGTGGCTATTGGCTAGAAAATAAAAACCACTTCTCTCTCCCCGCCCAGCATTGTGGATATTCTAAACTGCAAGTTTATCAGAGTAGAGACATTGAAGGGACTTTATTTAATATCCTTATTAAACATTAGGAGAGCGTCCCCCTCCCACCTCAAATATATACACACGCACACATACTCTGTACTATTGTATACACTGTATGTATGTCATACAGTGTGGGCGTGCGCGGAAGGCAACCCAGGCACACACGTACCTCGAGGAGCCTGAATTTTGCATTTTCTCCTCACTGGCATCTCTCCTCATTGGCACCCCCCCAAGTCTTAAGGCGGTTTGCTCCCCACTGATTTCAATGGTCCTCGTTCCCATCCAACTGTGAACTTCTTTCAGGAGTGATACGGCGCGATCTATAACCCGGTTAAACCCAGTCCCCAAACAATTCCTGTCCGCGGTTCAACTATGAAACACGGTTACCCAGGGGCAGACCACATCGGAAGCGAAGGGACAGACTGAAGGGTAAATGTATGGGCTGCTCTGTTAGGAGCGGGGTTGAAGGAGCCCCACGCAGCCATCCACACACACACGCACCTCAGTTAAGCCGAAATCCTTGGGATTTCAGCCGTCTGGGAAACGTTGAAGTATTGGGCACTAAGATATTTGTTCAGATACAAGACAGCTAACGCTTACATGGGATTGTGGACAGTGGGATTTTCTTGCCTCCATAACGGTTCGGAGGAGAGCCGTTTTAAATTCAGATTTTTTGTTGTTGCCTGATTCTTCGCGACCCAATGGACCACAGCACGCCAGACCTCCCTCTCCTCCACTAGCTGCCGGAGTTCGCCCAACTTCATGTTCTTTGCTTCGGTGACACTGTCTAACCATCTCATCTTCTGCCGCCCCCCTCTCCTTTTGCCTTTGATCTTTCCCAGCATGAGGGTCGTTTCTAAAGAGTCTGCTCTTCTCATGAGGTGGCCAAAGTATTGGAGCTTCAGCTTCAGGATTTGTCCTTCCAGGGAGCAATCAGGCTTGACTTCCTGGAGGATTGACCGATTGGATCTCCTTGCATTCCAGGGGACTCTCAAGAGTCTTCTCCAACACCATAATTCAAAAGCATCTATTCTTCGGCGCTCCGCCTTCCTTATGGTCCAGCTCTCACAGCCACACATTGCTACTGGGAAAACCATAGCTTTGACTATTATATGCGAACCTTTGTTGGCAGGCTTTTTATTAAGTTGTCTAGGTTCGCTGTAGCTTTCCTCCCAAGAAGTAAACGTCTTTTAATTTCTCACATTACTGTAGCTGAAAGTTGAACATGGGTCAGCCTGCAAAAATGCTTCCACACTCTGAAACACACGCACGCACACAGCACCGGCCCATGCATAAAGTCAGTCGTCAGCACTGAGTTCAGGAGGACTTACTCCCAGAGAAGTGTATAGGATTGCAGTCTTAAAGCACATTCCTATTCACATTTACTCTGAAGTAAGTCTCCCTTTCAATGGGGCTTACATCCAGGTAAGTGTGAGTAGAATTGCAACTTCAATCTCCTCTTCCACGCAGAGATTTTGTACTCAAAGCAAAGATGATGACCAGTGACCAGGTGACGACCAGGTGACGACCAGGTGTCTGGGTGCGCCTTGAATATTTTGTCCTAGGCATCGTCGCAGAACCACTAAAATGTCCATTCTCTGAGCATATCCACCAAAACAATCCAGCACTGTGAGGGAACTCGCTCCCAGCCCGTCTCCCCGCCCTTCCATTCAGAAGGGTCAGGTTGCCTCGGAAAGATCTTTCCCTTTCGTTCATTTTAATTCAAGCTGGATTTAAATATTAACCTTCCTGTTAGGGGGTGTTTCTCATTCATTTCCCCCTTCCATAAGCTTTTCCCATAAGCCCCCCCCCCTTTCATGAAGAAAATGTGTCTCCCCTTGAGGAATGCTTTCCAACTTATAGGGCAAGGGTGTTGAGGGAGTAAACCTCGAATTATTAATTATCCGACACTATGAAACAATGACAACAAGGTAGCATTGTTTCATACCTAAATAGCACAATCCTTCAGCTATCCGAATCCACACCCCACCGCATCGCCGCTCATCTGCTGTGCTGCCGTAAACAGCACAATGATAGTTCCGAAGAAGCTGATTGGATGGGGAGAGAGTGTTCGGTAATCCAAAATTCGGAAAAAAAAAAAAAGAAGAAGAGCGTGTCCATTTCAAACAGGGTGGAACTGACAAGTAAATTTCGAAAGTCCACCAGGCGCACTCCCAGGATACCATTCTTTCTCCCAGGATGAACAACACATTGGATTGAAATATATTCTCAGAAATAGTGAGCAGTAACAAGAGTTTGGTGTCACCATGCAGCCCCAATTTCTGCATTTTTATTGGGATGTAAGGGCCACAGAATTTTGCACTGGGAGAGTGGGACAACTCTCAGGGCACAATCCTAACCAACTTTTTTCCAGCACCGGGGTAAGGGCAATGCAGCTCCAAGGAAAGGAATGCTTTCCTCTGCACTGGAAGATGCTATGCCAGTGCTGGAAAGTTGGTTAGGATTGTGCCTTCAGGTACCAATGTATCTGGAATGCTTTCCACATGCTTTTCTCAGATTTTTGTTTTTTCATTCACAACCAACTCAGTACACAACATATTATTCCAGCAACTTATCATTCTGTGTAGCAAACGTCCTCCTTAATATCTAACCTCTTTCAAAAAGAACTCCCCATCCCATTTGGAATTTCCTTTGAAAGGATAATCTTTGCCTTTGGGGGAAAACAAAATTAAAACAGCTATTTCTCTGTAGCGTTATTGTTGGGGGGAGGATTGTTCATTAAACTGAGAACTGGTGTGTAGCTATTAGTAATTGCATCTGGATCTTGCCTTCGGCCCAGGGCCGCAGGCATCAATCTTCCCCACCTTGTTCTCTTCACAACAGGTAGGTTGGGCTGACACATTGGTGACTAGCTTGAGGTCACCCAGTGCAGCTTCACTGTTGGATGGAGATTTGAATCCAGGTCTAGACTAAACATTTTGCCACAAGGGCTTTCCAATTATGTTTGATAGAACAGAACAGTGTTTCTCAAATGTGGATTGGGACCCACTAGGTGGGTCATGGGCCAGTTTCAGGTGGGTTGCAAAGCACTTAGTGCAGCCATCTTTGAAAATATGGAAGATGGGACAGTGGGAGGGCTGTTTGGTCATTTTGCTTGAGTCAGCGTTGTCCATAGGCTTTTTTTTCCCTTTCTGATTGACTTTGCTATTGGAAAACTGGCTGAAATAACCCAACTAACTGCTGCATTCTCAGGAAAGCAGTAGGCTATGGTGTCACAATGACAGCACTTCCTTCTGGGCAGTTTTGGTGGATCCCAGACAGACTGTCATTCTAAAAAGTGGGTCCCAGTGCTAAAAGGTTTGAGAACCACTGGACTAGAAAGAACTGGGTTCAAATCTCTCACCCACCCAGCTAGCTCACTGCCTGACTCTGGGCAAATCCTGTGTCTCAGCCTAATGTATCTCACAAAAGCTTTTGTGATCATAAACTAGGAACAGATGATCATAGCTACCATTTCTTGGGGGATGGCGTGCAGAGTCCTTCACCAACCATAAAACCAAATGCAAGAATCTAACTAATAATAATAAATTCAAAAACAGTCACAGGACTAAAAATCAACTCAAATCTCTACTCAAGATTAAGGATTGCTCCTGAAGAGGAAAGTCTTGAGCAGCCTTCTGAAAGCAATCAGAGAGTTTCCTTGGGTTTATCTAAGAAAGGAAGTTCTACCAACGAGGAGCCACCACTGCCAAGGCCCTGTACCTTGATGCTGGCCTAGCAATTTCAACGGTCCAGAGCAGGGCCTCAGCAGATGATTAAGGAATCCAGGGAAGAAAGTGGTCCTAGTGCAGGGAAGTGGTGAGAAGAAGCTGCCTTGTGCTTAGCTGGACTACTTGCCCATCTAATTTAACATTGTCCACTTGACTGGTGGCAGTTTCTCCAGGATCTCAGACAGAGGCCTTTCCCACCCTCTGCTGCCTGATCAGTCTGTGACTGGAGACAAACCTGGGGCCTTCTGCACACAAAGCATAGGCTCTGCCAGACACAGCCTGGGACCAAGTGAGGACCAGCTGATCTTTGCAGCATGCTAAATGCTGTCCCTCTGTTACCAGAGGACAATGCATTAGCCTTTCCTGCTCCCACCCCTTGGATTGACAAAGGAAGAGGGGGACAGTCCTCAACATCCAGGGGGCAGCATGGTGAGTGGAAGGATGGAGGTGGGTGACCTCCACCAATCTGCTGCCTGAGCCAATGGCTCCAGTCAACCTTATGGATGAGCCGGCCCGCATCCAAGAATAAGACCTACATCTCACCAGTTGAGCCACAGACTCACTAAAGGCACAATCCTAACCTGGAATTAGGCTGGCACAGTTCCTTGTGCAGGCCTAGGAGCGTCATAAACACTCCTTAAAGCATGCTCCATCCCCCCTGACTCTGAGACTGGTCCAAATGTGCTTTATGGTGTGTTTGTGACACTCCTGGGCTGACACAAGGAACTTGAGCCAGCCTAACTCCAGGTTAGGATTGCACTCTGAGTAACTGAAGGCAACCCACTGCATTACTTCAGTCCTCCCTGCCTGGCAATATGGAGTCGATAATTGTCAACTGAAGTAGGTGAAGTGCTTTACTCCAAAGTGTAATGAAAATTTTGATTATGATGAATAAAAAAATCAGGGCCCCAGACAGGAAGCAATGGGCATTATCCTATCATACTTCAACTCGCAATGCTGCCAATATATGTCTGAGAGAGAGAGAGAGAGAGAGAGAGAGAGAGAGAGAGAGAGAGAGAGA
>JAJKFI010000079.1:5259200-5281142 GCA_029204185.1 Lerista edwardsae
AGAGAGAGAGAGAGAGAGAGAGAGAGAGAGAGAGAGAGAGAGAGAGATGGAATCCTTGCAATTCTAAATCTCCAGAAATTTTTCCTCTGGGTTATTCAGAAGGGGTTTGAAACTTGTTTCCTTTCATGCACCTTATATCCACAACCACTCTGATATTTCCTCAATGCTTCTTTCTCCTCCAGTGAAAAGGTTGTTGGGAGGGATGAAATTAGGACTGCCATCTGCCTTCTGACACCATTCCTATGCCTTTAACTGTTGCATGACATACAACATTTTTCCCCAGTATGCAATGCAAAGGGGAGGGAAAAAATTATTGGCTCAATTTCTGCCTGTTAAATACATGAGACCAGCAAGGAGTTGAAAACTTCCTGTTAAACAAAAGCACAAGGCTGAATTCCACATAGGACTAGACATAGTGAACCAGTAATTATTTCATAACTTCTCATGAGTTGACAAGTGTCCCACCAGCCATTGTAGCTTTACCTTTAACAGATCAGATAGGCAGATTTCTGCACATTCAGCTGCTGATAAAATCACAAGACCAGGCCAAGCTGGTTTTTTTTTTAGTAAGTTGGCAACCCTATGCAACTCTCTAAATCTCTCATACATGTTATTGCTTTCTATTCTTTCTCTTAGAAAATATCTTTTTGAAATGCACAGACCTTATATGATTGAGGCAGGTTAATTGCTTTTACATATAAATCAACACAAAAAATACATAATTAGCCACAAGAATTTTGATTTCTGTACATTGAGGCTATGTAATCCAGCCAGTTCACATATACTATTTGCTTGGTAACTGTGCTTATTGGGTTGTATCCAAAATAAGTTAGTCATGACTAACTTGTCCCATTGATTTCAATGGAGCTTAGTAAGGATTCATTATCTTAGAATGCAATAAGAAAGGAATGCATTTGTATATAGATTCAAACAATGCATAGCTCTTTCTAGTATTCAAAGTTATTCATTTATGACCTTGAAGGAATCATTAAGGAAATATTCTTATCCCCATACTGCAGATGGAAGAACTGAGGTTGAAAGGAAGTGGGTAGGGGTGAGATTTGAAATGAAGATGTCCTGATTCACCACTTGGTCTCTTGGCCACTACCCTACTTGAGCTCTCTATAACCTATAATCTTTTATGCAATAATCATTGTCAGGAAAGCATAATGTTTGAATTCACTTATCTGTAATTTTGCTTGAATTTAGCTGCCTGGGGCACAATTTATATATTTTAACCCTATATTTCTAGCACCAAACAATTCTGAAATGATGACTTGTACATGATGGTGCATGGTGTGTGCACACAATTGTGTGTGCATGAGAATTCAAAAATCAGGTGTCCCCTCTGTAGTTTGAAGTGATACAGACCCCACCACCTTATCACTTCATTCTGTGTAATATATAGATCAGGAATGAGCAAAAGGTAGATCAGGATCCACTACCAGATTCTTGAGTGATTTGCAGTACAGTAGATTGACAAGGTTTCTGACTTCCAATTGGTTCATATACCACAACAGAAAGAATTCTCCTTGGAGGAAAGCCAGGAATGGGTTTTCATGTGGAAGGGCTAGGAGCCCAGTTCCAATATTCCATGCAAATTCCTGGGCTAAGGATGTGGCATTCAGTTCTATTATTCTTTGTGGCACTCAGTTCTTTTATTCACTTCGATTCACTACTTGCACTTGGCTTCCAGTTGGTGGAGCTCAGCTTTCAAGTAACAATCAAAACAGAGCCCAGCAGTCTGAACATCTGCTCACCCCATGGAGAACAACTTTGAGTCTCCAACATGTCAATCAAATTCTCTCTTAAATGAGAGTGTTTAAGGGGTGTATCTTGAGCGTTTAACTGTGCAATTTAATTTTATTTATTTCAGTATACCCTATGCCACAAATGACTGGATTGTACCCATGGTATTTCACTAATACTCCTTTTCTAAATCACATGCACAAAATGAGTTACATTTAAAAACGGTATGTGCATTCATGCATGTTCATTTGCACCCAGGGCTGACACCCTTTTGTTTTTAGCAGGGTTCCTGTGCCTTTAATAGCAGTGCGACAGACATGAACGATGATTCAAGCTTTCTGCTGAATAGCTACTGCTTGCCCACTGAACTTCTGCTTTTGATGCAGCTTCTAATGCTTGCCAAGTATGATAATTTTGCCTCCCCTCACCAAACCAGCTGTCAGCCAACTTTGGGCCCAGTCCTATCCAACTTTCCAGCACTGATGCAGCTGTTCCAATGGGTGCGTGCTGCATCTTGTGTGTGGGGCAGTCATCGAGGTAAGGGAACATTGGGGCAGCTTTGCAACAGCATCAATGCTGGAAAGTTGGATAGGATTGGGCCCTGTGAAGTTGCCCCCCCCCCCCGGTCCCTAAATCCCAGCTCAATACTCTGCCTGTGCAATTAGGCTTTGGAAGAAGAGAAAGGAAGAGACAAATTTGTTGCACTGAGAAATTCCTACAAAACAGAAGGGGGTATTTAGATTTCCTATACCCCTACTGGCTCCCACTTAATTATGAAAAAAAGATCACTCCGACCTACCCACCCACTCGTTCCATGACTCCATACCTGTCTACACTATGAACTTAAACCAGTTTACCAGCTTCTCCATAAGGAACCCTGGAGTTTAGTTCTGTTAGAGGCCCAAGATCTAAAATAGAGAGAAATCTCAACACCCTCCTGAAAGCAATAGTTCCTACCTAATGAACCTTGAGCAGGTTTCAAGTACATAATGTCGGCTTGTTTTCACAAGTGCCATTAAGAACATCTCTTAATCTGAAACATGTCACCTGGGAAGGGTGAGATTCTGGGACTCAATTGACAACTCAATCCAATTCAACATACATCCCCTCTGTCCAGTGTCAGTTTTGCTTATGAGCAACAAACATGGGAAATGCAAAGCACAAAAAGGGGAGTGCTTCTTCAGTACTGACTTTTCCATGCTTGCAAGCCTGGAACATGCTTCTAGCTAGCTTGCAGCCAGTTTTAGCCCAAAAGTCAACTGTTGCCAACCCTTAAGCTGGTGATGTGCCAGCCTCTGTTCTTTCCATTCCCTGAACTTCCTCCATACAAGAGGAAGGGCGGGAGTGGTGGGTTAAGATGTCAGAGGCAGGGCTCTAGGCCACTGCTCTTCTCCCCACTTCCTGTTCCCTGTCTAGGGAATGGGAGAGGAGCAGTGGATGCTCCCTACCAAACTGCTGCCTGTGGCGACTGTCTCAGTTGGCCTCCAGGATTAGGCAGCCTTGCTCATACTGTAAAATGAGAGCACCAGGAATCTCCCATCCAGGGGACTGATCTGTTCCCCATGTGCTTGGCTTCAATACCATTACAGCACTGGATGTTCCCAGGCCTTTTTCTGGACCAGACACAGCTGGGGGGCAGCAAGTGGCACCCTTCTGGCTGCTCATATTGCACCAACCAAGAGGCCAAACCTTGTCTCTGATTCCCAAGTCACAAAGCAAAGTGAGGTTGTGGATCAGAAGCAAATTAACAGCATTTTAAAATCCCCTCTTTTGGGGGAACTGCTCAGGGGAGCACAACCAATTCAGCTTCTCTTCCACCCTGAGGCTGAATTAGTCCAAGGTCACCCCATTTCCAGTGAATTCCACTGTATATACAGAAAGCTGCAATCCATTCAGCTCAACACTTAACTGGCTGGCGGTGGCTTTCCAGAGTTTTAGATAGGGGCTTCCTGGAACTGGGGCTTGAACCTGGGAATTCCTGCGTGTGAAGCTCAGTCCTCCCACTCCGAATCAGGCACCCTAGCTCTTACATGGAGGGACAGGAAGATTTGGCCAGTCCCTTCCTGCTCCCCCCCCCCCGTCCTTTTCACAGACAAGACCTTGAGACACGACTAGTTGCCTATATGGGCTGTCAAAATTATAAACCACATATTCAATGAACACATTTAAGGTGCAATCCTAACTGGTGCTAGAACAGGCAGGCCAACTGGCCAGTGCTCTATCCAGCACAAGGTAGGTGCAGGCTGGAGCACACCTTGGGGTAAGGAGATTTTTAAGCACTTACCCCGTGTCACGCGCCGGCCACTCCTGTGGAGTTACTCGGATTTGCACCAACAATTTTGCTGACACAGATCTGGCCCGGGGAGGGGTTACGTTACCTACGTTGCCCAGGCGGATCCCACCCCCATCCCTGGCCTGGTCCAGTCTGCCCACCGGCCCGTCATTCCCCTGCCCCCAATTGCCCCATTCCACCCTTCTGTGATCCTCTCCAACCCCACGGTGCTGGCCTCCCTTGGCTGGCGTGAACTCACCAGGCCAGTTGCTCTATCTGGCGCTGAGAGGCTGCTGTGTGTCCTCACGCCAGCCTATTCAACCACTGAGGTGGCGTGAACATGCTTTGCAGAATGTTCATGACACCTGGAAGGCAGCGCAAATGACTTGATCTGGCTTAAGTACTGGTTTGGATTGCGCTGCCCATTATACATCTACGCTATGTTATGCTCTCCTTGGAGATATAAACACGTATGGACACATATGGACTTATTCCCCTCCCCGCCATTCCAAGTAAAAGTGCAGCTAAGCTACAAACAAGATTCCCACTGGAGATCACCTTGAAATTTTCTGCTGCCGCAAGAGATGAGGTAGTGGCAATTTCTCCCAACAGGGCCACTGGGCCCAGGGCAAGATGACCGACTGGGCCCCCCCTTCCTAAATTTTGTAACAAATTTGTGTTGTTCTTCATAGTTTGTTTTATCATGTCCCAGCCCGCCTGGAAGCCCCCCCCCCCAGTGGATTTTGCCCACCCTGCCCCCTCTGCTCAGGCCTGTCTCCCTGTACACTTTCCAGCCCCTCCCCCAGAACAGCCCAAAACCTCCTGATAACTACCAAATGCTGCCCCTCCTTTTCAGTGATGTGCCAGCCTTTGCTCCTCCCATTCTCCAATATCTTAGCTCAGCACTCTCCTCTCCTCTGCCCTCTCTTCCTTGTCCAATCTACTCCTTCTACTCTCTGAAGGAGTAGAATGAACAGAAGAGGCAAGAAGGAGGGCACAGAAGAGCACTTCTTACCAGCTATCCCAGTCACCACCATCTTGAAATGTGCAAGATCACATGGTTCAAGATGGCGGTGCTTGGGAGAGCCAGGCGATGGCACTGCTGCAAAAGGTGCCATGACCATGGTAAGTTTGGGAACCGCTGTTCTAGCCCAATGCTCTTTTCTCCTCCACACTTCCTCCTCTGCTCCATTCCCTACTTCCATTTCACATCCAGGGTCAAGAAGCCTTGAGCAGGCCCCGCAAAAGCTCATCTTTTCTCACAAATCTCTGGAGCACGCAAGCCCAGGGATAGAGAGCATTTTCCTAGGTGTGGTTTATCTTCGACGTATTATAGATCTATCACTAGAGCGTTTTTAAAAATGCATTTGATTGCAAGATATAGCCGCGTAACATGCTGTATCGGGTAAGAATTGTTTTTGTTATGAGACACAATGTAGGTTATGAGATATCAAGCAGGTCACTTGGAATTTTGCCGGGGTCTTTTAAAAATGACGTGATAATAAATCATGCCGCACTAGTGGGGACTTTTAGGGTCACGGCAAAAATTCAGCTTGCTTGATACAGCCTTGGAAAGAGAAGCCAATATTGGTCCTGGGGCTATAGACAGAAGGCGCATAATGCAACTCCCTAATTATTGTGTTTAGAAATCATGTCATTTTTTACATGTGTGATATGAATTGATAATTATGTTCTTAGCTATCCATTGTGTATTTTTGGGTAAAAAATGACCAGATTGTAAAAAAAATAAAAATGATTTAGTTTGACCATTTTCTTCATTCTACTTCTTTTTAAACAAATATTTCAACAGATAATTTGATTAAGCATTTCAAAAGCTCACCTGTTTCCCCATTTTGTTTCGAAGAGCCCGATCCTATCCAACCTTCCAGCACTGATGCAGCCATGCCAATGGGGCCTGCACTGCATCCTGTGGTGGGAGTAGGCAATCACGCAGTGGCGTCTCTATAGGGAGGGCAGAGCTCTAAGTGTTGCAAGAAGCCTTACCCTGTCATGTAAATCCCTCCTCTCCCTTGCTGCTGTAGCCAGTAAGCAACGCCAAGATGTTGCTTTTCCCTGTGAGGATTGCCTAAAACGGTGCAGGGGAGGAGTGATTTCCACTGCAAGGTAAGGCTTCTTGCAAAATGTAGAGCTCTGCCCTCCCTGTAGAGACGCCACTGCAATCACGGAAGCCTCTTGAAAGTAAAGGGAACATTTGTTCCCTTATCTCAGATCTGCACTGAAGCTGCACTGGTCCTAGAAAGGTGGATAGGGTTAGGCGCTAAGAGTAGCTACACAGATGAGCTCATAGCTCCCCTAATCTCTCAATGCCATCCTTTCCCGTCACTGTTATACCTGCAGCTCTATCAACCTCCAATATCCAAAAGGCTCTCTTATTTTTAAATGACTTCTACTCTTTCTCTCTTGCTACCCACTATGCTTGGGTCCAGAACATCTTCAGAGCTTTATACAGATGCCACCTTTTGAATAGAATCTTTGCCTCAATAATACTTAGCATTCGGACAACATGTCCAAGCACTTCACATGCCTTAATTATTGTAATTGCCCTGTCAAGGAGGAGTGTAATTATTACCACACTGCAGATTGAGAAGACGGAGCTGGGGTTTGTCTTAGTCCTCCTAGTGAGCTCATGGGAGACATGAGTTCAAAGCATTGCTTAGCCCAAAGCTCATTTCATGACCTTGGATGAGTCTACCTAACCTAACTGGCCTCACAGGGTTGTTGTGAAGATAAAATTGGGTATGGTGATTCTCCAGGAGAAGGGTGGGAAAAGAGAATAATGGCCCAATCCTATCATATATAAGGGCCCTATCATGTATAAGGGCTCTATCATGGGCAGTACGTGTGCACCTCTGGCTAAAATGTCGTGAACTTGCCATAAATGATATTTGTGACACCGAGGGAGGAGGGATCGCTGGTGCTGGGCCTCAGTGCAGAAAGGAAGGGCTGCCGGTCCTCCAGTAGCCCTGATAACCAGTAAGTACATTGGGGCCGGGGGGGGGGAGGGGGGGGAGGGAGATGATTGGGCTTAGGGGGTGGGGCTAGATCCTATGCTCTGCTTTGGGCCAGCCAGACTGACATGGGGCTGCTCAAATAGCCAGCGGAGTTCCATTGTGGGACCCCGGGGGGAGGAGGCAAAGGTCCCCTTCTCTGATGAGTCCCTGGTAGCTGCCGTGGATCCCATGGGATGAAGTGGTAGCCATTTTGCCAACGCTGCTACTATGAGAGCCAGGCAGCTCAGGATTGGGCTGCCCATAACTTGACTCATATTCACTCTGTGCAACACCCATTTTCCCCTACTGCAGGGGTTTTAAACCTGGAATCCATGAACTCCTAGGGGAGTTAATGTTTGGGTTTCAGGGATGTTCAGGGACCAGGTGCAAACAGTTTTGCGCAAGCTTTCATGAAAGTGTATTTGGGGAGCGGGTTGTTGTCATCAGATTCCCAAAGGGATCTGGGACCCCCCCCGAAAGGAATACTGCTCCACTGTATTCTCTAGTGCCAAAATTAATGTTGTGTAAGCTCTGAGGGCTGCAATTCCCCGCCCCTCCAACTTTACTTATGAACAATGTAGTATATGTTGCTGGTGTCATGTAAATAACAAGCAGAGCATGAAGGTCATGGCCTTCCCCTTGTTGTTAATTCCCAGCATGTGATAACGTCTGGTACATCTGGAAGGCTTGATAGGGATCACAAGACCAAAACAACAAGAGTAACGCTCCTAGCAGAGCTGAACATTGGAAGCTGCTTTCTGTGGAGTCTTAGGGCACAATCCTATGCATATCTACTCAGAAGTAAGTCCCATTGTGTTCAATGGGTCTTACTCTCAGGAAAGTGGGTATAGGATTGCAGCCTTAGTCCCTCCCAGGTCTGTTTGCACTGACCAGCAATCTCAGGAATTGAACCTGGGTCCTTATAAAACTATACAGCACAATCCCACACATATCTGCTCAGAAGTATGCCTCATAGTATTCCAGGAGGCTTACTCCCAGGAAAGTATGTATAGGATCGTTAGCTTTAGGGTGCAATCCTAAACTGAGTTAGGCCGGCATAAGATAAGCCAGCAAAGTTTGGCCAGCACAAGGGACACTGTCAAGTATGTTTGGACTACTCTTGGAGTCAGAGAGGCCAGCACACAGTTGTGAGCCATTATCCCTGACTCAGAGAGTAGTCCAAACACGCTTTATGGTGGTCCTTGTGCTGGCTAAACCTTATGGTGTTCCTTGTGCTGGCTAAACCTTGTGGTGGCCCTTGTGCTTAGCTTATGCTGGCCTAACTCTAGTTTAGGGTTGCGTTCTTAGTCACTGAGCCACTGCCTCTCACAATCAAAATAACCTGTTTTCAGCTGACTTAACCCACTGCCCCTAAATCCAGCCTAAGCTGGGAGGTCTTACACACTTCCGAAGGCCAGTTGCCCATAGCAAAGAATAGCGCAATTTACACACGCCTACGCATTCATATCCCCCATTGCCACTTGGCACCCAGGATTTTCTCAGTGACTTCTTGCCCCATCTACCTGGATAACCCGCATGTTGAGGCCGGTTTCCTGTGCCAGTTGTTCACGGATATGCCGGGTGGGCTTGGGGGTGGCAGCAAAGGCCGCTTTGAGGGTCTCCAGCTGCTTGGCCTTGATGGTGGTGCGCGGTCCCCTTCGCTTGGCCCCCAGGTTTTGGTCATCATTCTCGTTGCTGCCCACCTCCTTGTCGGACACATTTGCGCACTCCGAGTCCTTGGCATCATCCTGGCAGGGATCTTGGGAATCCGGGGATAGGCTCGGGTCGCTGCCAGTGGTGGCTATAATGGTGGGGACAAAGACACACAGAAAAAAGGGCTAGGTGTCATTACAGTGGGTGATGTAAGTCCGTAGTTTCCAAAGTGCAGAAGTAAAACTGATCTCAGATGCCACTTGCCCCCAGCTTCCTACACCTTGATTCACAAGTCAGTTGAAATCCAGCACATTGGATCTCATCCTCCATCATACCGCTACCCTGACCACGTTACGGCAGTTCTATAGCAGCTGCGATGGTTACCAGCATGTCACTGGGCACAATTCAAGGTGCTGTTTTCATTTCATTTTATATTGTATATACATAATCTAAGCCCATGGCTCCCCAGGGAGTTGTAGAAGCCAGCTAAGGGAGCTGCGGATCCTCACAAAAAATCTGTTACCCTATACAATGTAGTCCTAATGTCCAATGGCCCAGTAAGTCAAGGAAGCCATCAGTCAAAAAAGTTTAGTAACCACTGATCTAAGCCATCAGTTTAGGGATCTCTAAACCTTTTGGCATGAGGGCTGCATTATATATCATGGTATTGAGGGTCGGAAAATAAATAAATAATAAATACATGGAGAACTGATGTGCTAAAGAGTTTGACTGAGTACAGTAAGTGGTTGGGGTGGGTATATACCGCATTCAGCCACTAGAGGTGCTGAATGTAATACAGTGTAATGGAATAATTCCATTCCATTCAGCATCTCTAGTGGCTAAATGCAGTATATACCCATGCTGGGAGACCTGGAAGTGTGTCTTTTGTGCTATATTTAGCCTTGAGAGGCTGGGGGACTGCAATGTTTAACCATGCAAAAGTAAGAAATGTGATTTGGTCACTTTTAAGGGCATTTAAATGGTGACCCTGGCATACATGGAGGGTTCTGGAACAGAACCCCAGTAGATACTGAGGTTTCACGGTATTTATCCCCATCAGCTGGTTGCTGTGGGCCTGAACAGTCAAGCTTCCTCACCACATACCGAGGGCTGGATAAATCCTCCAGAGGACCAGATTTGGCTCTTGGGCCTTGGTTTAAAGACTCCTGCTGTGCAATATTATACAGTAGCAACACTAGAGTTGTACATATGTATGTATAGAGTATATGCACATTAGCATATTAACAGCATTATAAATAAAAATAATCCTGAATATTATCACTTGAATTTACCCAGAAACTAACTTGCAAGGTAATCCAGCTGTTTCCATTGAATTATTGATCTATACAGCGTTGAATCCATGTGTTTTTTTAGACAAGCAGTAGTAGATCATTCCCAATGCAGAAAAAGTTTGTTCATTAACTTGATTTATCATTCCAAAAATGTATGCAAAAACTCCATTTTCAAATGAACTGGTCATCTGCCTGCCTTCCCTAACCCTTAACCAGGTTAGTTGTCAAGGTACGTGACCTCTCTGATTTAACCTATCATTTTGGGGCCTGTATTCCTCCATCACAGCTAATAACCAAACAGGCAGCTGTAACAAGCAGGCGACCTGTTCTTGATCAACCAACAAACTGATTTTACATGACCAAAAGGCAGCAGCATACCAAGGTCGTTTGGCACTTGGGGCCTCTACATTTTTGGCACCCCATGACAAAATTGTTTGCAGTAATAGTTACAACATGAAATGAAAAATGATTAATTGTAAGAGATGAAGCACTGACATTTTCTTTGATTGAACTGTGTGTGTAACTTTGAACTTTATATTTGTATATAACTCTCTCTCTCTCTCTCTCTCTCTCTCTCTCTCTCTCTCTCTCTGTGTGTGTGTGTGTGTGTGTGTGTAATTATGCCAATAAACAAGTTACTCTTGTAAGCAAGTTCAGCCAGTGCCAAAGCATGGCTGCAGCCAGAGTCACCCCTGCCTCCATCTTGGGACAGCTCTTTGGACACCCCTCTTCCTTCAGCCTGACACCCAGGGACAGAGCCCCGCTCCTCCAGCCACCTGCTTTGTATGCCACAGCCAAAAAGAACAACCCAAGGATCTCCCTGTATCATCTTTAAGCCATAAATGTCCTGGGTATACTGTACAGAGTATCTTGCCTCCTTGTTTATGAACCTGCCTTAGTACTGAGCATCCACCCCTGACCTCCTTCTCCAAGCCTCTGTCCCAGCCATAAGAGGTATGATTAGTGGGCACAAGTCCCAATTAGTGCGTCCCTTTTCTGTTGAGGCACCCAGAATCGAGAACAACCTCCCAAAAGCTTGGCCCCATCTAAACTTAGTCACAATACATGTGGTCTAAACTTGAATACAAAACATGAGTTACTCTCTCTAGTTTCTGTACATAAACAGTTGAAAGAGAGAGAATATTCTTTGATGGTTGCCAATATGAGAACAATAATACACGTAGATTATCCCTTATCTGGACATCTGAAATTCAGACTATTCCAAATTCTAGACATTTTTGCCCAAGACTAAAAAAAAAACAAAAAAACTTTCTGTAGTATGAACATTATAAGGTCTTGTGCCCATTCCCACAATCAGGCTGTAAGTTCTATTCTATGCTCTGTGGCATGTGTCGTGTTGAAAAATGTCAAAGAGGCCGAGGCACAGTGAAAAGAGCAAGAGGAAGTATTTGTGCAATTTTTCAGAAATTCAGACAAATCTGAAATCCGGACACCATTCCATCCCAAGCAGTCTGGATAAGGGATAAGGCCTATGGGGAATTGTGTTTTAGCTCTGATCAGGCTGCTTTTACCACTTGTTTTTAAATTATGGGTTTTCTTCTAAATTATGTTATTGGTTGCCTTGCAAAAACTTTTGTTCTGAAAGGCAGGCTATAATAGATAAAGCTGTCCTATTTCTCAATGTGTGAGATGCAAGACCTTTATCAGATGAGGTATATAGATACAGCATGTGCTAAGGGGTAACTGAGGGCCCAATCCTATCCAACTTTCCAGCACTGATGCAGTTGCAATGCAGCCCCAAGGTATGGGAACAAATATCCCCTTATCTTGAAGAGGACTCCATCTCCCAGTGAAGGATGCAGCACAAGCCCCATTGAC
Source organism: Lerista edwardsae (assembly GCA_029204185.1). Classification (NCBI taxonomy): domain Eukaryota; kingdom Metazoa; phylum Chordata; class Lepidosauria; order Squamata; family Scincidae; genus Lerista; species Lerista edwardsae. Next base: position 5,271,017 of record JAJKFI010000079.1, read on the forward strand.
ATAGTTGCATCAGTGTTGGAAAGTTGGATAAGATTTGACCTTTAACTCAGTTTAGGTGGCCTTAAATGTGTACCAGAACACTTCGTATTTTCTATTACTTAATTTTTCCTTTGTTTTTTTCCCTCCATTGGTGGTGTGTTAATTTCTGTCAAAGTAGATACTTGCAATTTTTCATCCATCCAGGCACAGTCTATTCAGAATTTAAGGTGTTTAAGTGCCATTGATTTCAAGTTATCTTTTAAAATTACTATAATTATGAAAATGCAGAAATATACTAAATAGCCACTGAGGAACTTGAACACATCTGTACATCTCACCTCCAATACAACAGAGAAAACAATGCATTTTAATTAATTAAAATATTTATTGGCCCCCATTCTACCTCACATATGGGCAGGGACCATCTTTGAACTTGCTATTCCAAAATGTGAAGGCCAATATTCAACAAATGTATTCTCTGCCGCCTTGGCAAATGTCCTCATAAGCCCACTTTCTGGCTGTAGCCACAACCCAGATTCTGCAGTACCATTCCAAAACTGACGGCATCAAAAATCTTGCTCAGTGTGTAGCAATACAAATCTGGATTTCAAATGAGTTTGAAGGGCTGCTTTCATCCAAACAACCCTTTGACCTATATATCAGGCCCTGATCTGATTCTCATGGGATGAGATCATCCTCAATAGACATGTTTTGAGGGTGACACTGTATTTATGGAATGTGCTCCCCAGTGATGCTTTCAGCCTCCCCCACCCCCAATAGCTGCCTTTAAGAAAGGCATGAAGACATTTTTATTTTGCCTGGCTTTTGATTGATTGTCTTTTGGGGGTTTTTAATTGCTGGGTTCATGCTGATTTGAATGGTTTTATCCTGCTGCTTACTATCTGTTGTTATTGATTTCATCTTTGCACTCTAGATCTTGTTTCTGTTTCTGTTTCACGTTTTTGCAAACTGCTTTGTGAAAATTTTATCCTTAAAAGTGGTACATAAATAAAACAACCAACTAATTTCAATTGGGGGGGGGTGCAGCACCTTCTGAATCATCTCCCACTGAAACGAGTGAGAGTTACTTCTAAATTAACCTGTATACATTTGGGTTTGGCTGCAAACTTTAGGTTTCCCCACAAGATTTGGAGGAGAAGGAAAGAAGTTTTGAGAAAGCCAAAGCTTTCTGTTTCTGTTTTAATAAAGCAAAGCTATAGAAAGCTTCTGTTTTTTGTTTTAATATAGTTTTTAAAAGGTTGGAGAGAATCTGAAAGGGAACTTCTGGATTTGGTTGTGTCTTGAAAGTCAGGACAAAATTATGTTTTGGGTTTGAAAGTCAGAAAAAGCAAGGGTTCAATAAAGGTTCCAGTTAATATTAAGGCTGCAATTCTAGACACACTGATTTGGCCTATTTACCTCTATGGAACTTACTCCAGAGTAAACATGCATAGATTGGGAAATCAATAGAATTGATAGCAACTTGAGAGATTTAAGCATGTGATTAAGGCTGCAGGCAGTTTTGGAAACACTTTCCTGGAAATAACCCCACTGACCACACTGGGACTGACTGCAGGGAGGCCCTACATAGGACTGCACTGTAAATCTCTCTCATTGAAATCAGTGAGATTTGAAATTATTTTGGCTGTCTCTTCATTGTATATTGGAAAACTTTGTTTTAACTTAACAGGAGGAGGGAAAAAAAGGTGTTGATTTCTTGTGGTGGAGTGAAAATTTACCCCGCATGTCTTTCCCCCTCCTCTCCACACTTCACATGTGCGCAGTGACATGCGGGTGTGAAACTGACACAAACTCCACGCCAAGTCTGCCGGACCAAACATCCCCCTGGGCTGTGAATTTCCTCACCCCCGCCACCCGCAAAAATGTTTGCCAAAGAGTCTCTCTCCCTCTGCATGTGTCTCTCTCTGATCTCCCCGGACATTCAAACGGACTCCAATTTTCGACTCCCTTCCCCAAAATAAGCGTTAAAGGAAGAACCCCATACACACCTCTCTCTGCTCCTCCCAACAGCTTGCAGCAAAGTGTGTATAGCAAACTCTGCATTTCCCTCTGATCTTTTGGCCCCTCGATTCTTAACACACACACAGGCCGCGCAACAAATGAAAGGAATAGCCTCGTTTAATCCTGATTGCAGGTATTTGCCTGCGATTCTGCAGTCTTTCCCGGCTGTTAACACTTTTGTGTCCCCCATCCAGGAGGGAACCTTCTAACAATTTTTTGTAGCCACTTTCACCGCAAAACAAACAAACAACAACAACCCCCCATTTTCTTTAGTTATATGTTGGTTTGGATGTACAAGAAGGGGTGGGGAAGGAAGCAAGAAATAGCGACCACCACCAGATAGAAAGACGGAAGGAAAGCAAACAAACCACTCAGAGAGACGGAATGCACAGAATGAGGGCAGGAAAGCAAGAATGTAAGAGTAAAGGAAAGTACGATATGTGTGTGTGAGAGAAGGAGGTTGAATCTTCTACCAGATCGATCCATAACGCAGTTAAGCAGCCCATGTTTTCTCGGAAATAACTAATTCCTTGCCTTTACGGTTCAGTCCTGAACGCTTCGAAAGAAGGACGGCTGGAAAGTCAAGGGCGTCTCTTCCGAACCAAACTGCGATCCTAAACGCACTTCTCTAGAAGCAAGCTCCAGGGAGATCCAGAGGATCTACTTCCGAGTAAGCACAATAAAAGCTGGCTTGTAAGAGTCACGCCAGAGGAGATGAAGCAGATCTAGACCTGAGCGATCCTCCAAAATATATCTAAGTTTCACTAAACTCAAAGGAGTTTTCTCCCAAGAAAGTAACATGGGATGTTAGAGCCTTAACGCCTAATCTTTCCTGGCGTGAAGCAAAGCTTGCTGCTGCTTCAGTTTCATGAGGTATCCTTATTTATAATAATGCATAATAGGAGTAATTGAATAATAAAAAAATATTTCAGGATGCAAAACATCTCGCAAAATTTACCTCTTATGGGTTAGAAACGCCTTGCTCAGAAACAGTTTAAAAACCCACCCAAACTACACCAGAAATTTACACGTTGTCCTCTTTGTATGAAAAATTTCAAGTGTGATCTTATCAGTACTGATGGGAAATATTTACTTTTTAACACAAGAAAATTCTACGAATCAGCTTCACTATCTCATATTGGCTTTAATTTTTCAAAGAGGGCGGATTTCGCTATTGGGAAAAAAAGGCGGAGGGGATTCAGAAGGCCCGATCCAAATCAAGTGAGTTATGACTAGAGCCACTATCCCCACCTGAGAGTAAATTCTACTAAACCCAGTGGAACTTGCTTCTGTGCTGTATATACATTGAATTGTGATCTACGTCCTACTGAAAATCACGGAACAAGACGCAGCCCAAAGTTTTACTCAGAAGTAAGGCCAGATCAGTGCAATGGGGCTTACTCTCATTGCATGGCTCTGCAGCCTTATGTCTCGGTTAACTTTATCTGGTTCTGTTTTGTTGTCTCTAAATCCGAATCCTACTGCATTCCGGCTTAACCTGTTCCCATCATACCTGCTTACATGAAAATAAATACTTTTGAGATTAAGGCCCAAATCATAACCAACTTTCTTGCACTGGCATAGCTGTACCAATGAGGTATTTACTGCATCTTGCAGTTGGAGGGCAATCATGGAGGCCTCCTCAAGGTAAGGGAATGTTTGTTCACTTACCTCTGAGCTGCATTGCCCTTACCCCGCTGCTGAAAAGTTGGTTAGGATTGTACCCTAAATTGGCTAAATTCGAGGAAAAGTCTAGTGATTATTAGTAGAGGTGTTTGAAAATGGTTATTTACTTTATTCAGAAGTAAGCTCATTGTGTTCAGTAGGGCTTAGGCTGTAACTCATCGGAAACAAACACCTCTACCTATTAGCCATCATGATCGATAAATGGAACTTCCATGAACAAAGGCAGTCTATCTCAGAATATCAGATTCTGCGGGAATACGACAGTATGCTTGTGGGTGGGTCACCTGGAGGCTTCTGTGAGGAAACAGAGTACTGGATTTAGGTGGATGAAGAACCAGGAAGGTTGAATGTTAATGAGCCCTGGAACTGAAGTTCAAATCCGTGTTGAGGATAACTAATCCGGATTAACTACCACCTTAAGAATGGGTTCTTGCCAGTTTGATCAGGCAAGAATAAGGGTGGCTGGCCAGGGGGGAGAGAACGTCACTGAGACGAGCGAAGATTGCATCCAAAGGAGGCCCATGCAACTTTAAAGGTCTGTACAGCGCTCCACATCTCCCTAGTGCAAAATATGACGTTTGAGCAGTACTGGTAACATTCTTCCTCTTTCCACCCAACTAGCTGTTCTAAGATGTTGCCTTAAAGTGCTAACAGGAAAAGTAGGAGATTTTAAAATGTAAAATAAATATCCCACACCGTCGACCTTTTACAATCTAGTTCCTCCCCTTGATAAAACATTCTAATGGCGGGACGAAGAGTGGTTCATCGCTTCATCAAACTGAAGTAGCCCTATGGAGTTCAATACCTTGTGGAAAACTTTAGACCGAATTAGACGCCTGAATTGATTTAAAGTCTTGTTCGTTTTGCCTTAAGTGGACTAACAACTTCTCAGATCCTGAGCTCCTATGGGCGCAGGAATAACCTTTTCATTCCCTTAAACTACAGTAAACTGCTTTGGGAACGTTAAAAAGCACTATTTTTTATTATTATTATTATTATTAATAATAATAATAATAATAAACGTTTATGTTATAAGATACTGTAATATTTGGATGGTGTTAATTGTTCGATCATTTGCAGTCAATAATCTGATTAGTTGAAGGAGGGTGTTGTTTGTTTGTTCCTCCTCCTTTTGTTTTTGGAGTAGGTAGGAAAAGTAACAAACCCAGATCTACTAAACCAGCAAAAATAACCCAGAGTCCTGTAGCACGTTAAAAATCAACACTTGTATTTCAGCGTAAGTTTTCGTGGCCCAGAGTTCACTTCCTCAGATCACCCCCAGGATCAGGAAGAGTCACCCCTGGTTGGCAGGTGTGCATATATCCGAAGAAAGAGGAAGGGAACCTTCGGGGAAGCGAAGAGTGCTGGGGTGGAGGTAGTACAGACCGTCGGCAACCCGGAGGGTGTCAGGTGGGTGGGTGGAGCCCCCCCTTCCTCGCTCACCTGAGTGCAAGCTGTTCTCTTTGGCAGTGGTGCTGTTGCTCATGTAATCTTCTTTACAGACGAACTTGTTCTCGTCGATGATGTAAAGTTCCTCGCCGGTGGAGAGCTGTTTGTTGCACATCATGCAGGTGAAACAGTTCAAGTGAAAGACTTTGCTCCTGGCCCGTCTGACCAGGTCGCTGGGAGAGATGCCCTGCGAGCAACCCGCACACTTGGTACCAAAACACCTGAAAGAGGATGGAGGGGGAAAGAAAAGGAAAGAATGGAGGTGAAACTGACCAGACAGGTGGAGGGAAATGTGAAACTGACTAGGCTGGACGGTCCTAGAAGGAGCGGGAAAGCGGCCAGACAGCAGTGCCTTTCCTTGGACAAGTTCCAGAAGGGATAGCCCTCTTAGGCTGCAATCCTACCCACACTTACCTGGGAGAAAGCCCCACTGACTAACACAGGACTTACTTCTGAGTAGACATGCATAGGTTTGGGCGCCCACGTCTGCTGCAGCAGATAGCGCTATGCATATTTACTAGGAAATAACTCCCTTGTAGTTCAATGCAGTTATTCCCAGTTAGAGTAAGCAGCCATTGGACTGCAGCCAAGGGGGCTAATGGCACTTTAAAGGCATATACAGTACATCTACAGGCGTGCCCCAATTCCCAATGATTCGGTATCCAAGATTTCAGTTATCCACGGATACCATGGATACTGGAAAGCCTACTAAAAAGACAGGGGAACATTAAACAAATCTCCTTTTTTTTACTTTGCTGCAGCAAAAGCACTGCTGTTCCCTTATTTTTAAAAAGGGGGTCCCCAGTATCCAGGGTTTCACAGAGGGGTCTGGCACAGAATCCCAGTGGATGCCGGGGCATGCCTGTATTCTGGCAGAAGCTTTCTTGGAGGAGAGTCTGCTTCTCTGAAAGTTTGCTCTTTTATTCCAGATTTGAGTAAAACAAACAAGCAAACAAGCTGTTTCAAAAGTTTTTAAAAATACATGCACATAATTTCACAATGCCACAGTAAGTCTTGGTTGTTGGAAAACCTTGTGGGGGGGGAGGAAGGGAATGCACTTTTCCTGGGAGGAAGCCCCCTAAATACAGCCGTGCTCATTTTTGAGTAAATACTTGTAGGATGGGCCCCATGCTGTGTATCTCCACTGGAAATCAATGACAGATTTTGGAGACCTGGAATAATAGAACTTCTAGCTGGTATCTAAACATTGTTTTGGATCTAGCTTTTTTGACTTTAGCCTCTTTAAAAACACACAAACCCAACCTTTTTATTTTCATTCTATTGCCATTTCATTAGTGGGGGGAAAGATGGGATACACATACAGTTATTGCAAACAACATTTTAAAAACAATATAATATATCTTGATATAGCTTTCCAAAAAGAAAGAATAAAGTAATTCGAAAGTAGGGAATCCTTTCAGTTGGTCACCTAAGGAAACTATGATTAGAAGGAACATTTATTTCAATCTTGTCCCAGATCATGTTTGTATCGGTAGGCCTGACACTTGGGCATCTTGTTGGGTAATCTTGAAGTCCTCTGAGCATATACAGAGTGCCTTTCCACTCCTTAATGACTAATTACATTCTGCCCCTACCTACCTGGGATATAGAAATGACTCCCAAATAATTGGTAGGTAACTTTCTAAAAATATTAACTGGGTATTCTATAAGCATGAACTGAGAGTTGGCAATGCAGCCAGGCTGCTAAAGCTAAGTAGGTGTTGCTCTGTTTAGTGCCTAGTTTGGGGACAGCTTGAGAGCCTCATTTGTGCTACCTTGATTTCCATGAGCAAAGAAAAGCAGGATATGTGTAATAAATAAAAATAAACCAAATGAAGGTAAGAAGCCTTGCTATACAAACAAACAAACAAACAAACAAACCTAATACATCAACAATATTTCTCCAAGGAGCTTGGAGGGGGCGGTCATCTGGGTGAAGGTGAATGACATACAGAACCACACACACCATGAGCTTCATAGCTGGGGGCATGATTTGAACACAGTTCTGCAACACTAACATTGTACTAACTTGTAACACTGCAATGGCTTTTAAGATAGCACAAAAGACAACATACAGTATTCTGTTAAAAAAAGGCAATTGCCTCTGATTCAGCAATCACTGACTTGGATTAGAACCCCCAAATTATCCACCACCATGTATTCAAACAATAGTTCATCTTATAACAGCCTTTAATCATCTTGCTTTGAATAGGTGGTTGAAGAGCATTAAAGAGTAACTCATCTGGTGATTTTAGTACTGAGCTCTAACAGGGGGACAAAACACTTGAGTCACAATGAGAGGGAAGTAACATCCTCTACCTGATCCAATTCCAGAATGTGTGGGGTTTGCTTAAGGAAGGGCATATTGTCCATGCTCAGAGATACCCTATTCTCTGTTGTTACCTTTTATGTTCTGATTTTAAGATCTCCTGGATGAACAGCAAAGCTTGGTCTTTTGATGATCTACATTTATACCTTGCATCAAGTAACTGCATATGAAACCCATAGTGTAGTCATATCTGATGAGTATGCAGATATTAGTAGCAATGTCTGATGTAGAGTAGTTCTCACATTGATTTCTCTACACTTGATGGCTGGCTGCTGAACATGTGAACAGACTCCAATGAAAAAGCACTGTGTTTGAGCTCCAGGATCAAGGAAAAGTGGGATATGTATAATTAGAGATGATATGACTTCCATGTTGTTATATATGCAATGGCAAATTCAGACATACAAGTTATCACTTGAGGGGGCAGTCCTCAGTTGATGAACATGTATGTCTAAACCAGGCCACCAAATATCTCTCCAAGGTTTGTATACGGAGCAGTTTGATGATGCAAGAGATGACTGGAAACCAAATACGTCCTAATAAAATGCATTTTCTAGAAAGAATGAGATAGCTTGGAGTTGTCTGAAAGCAATTCCATTGCTACATTAGTAGGCCAGCAAGAATGGTTTCTAGCAGACAGTGGCTATGGTTATTGTCATGGTGATGATGGGTAAGATTGTTACCTTCCTCCCCCCTAGGGTTCCTGTGTATTTAATAGTTGCAAGGCAAGCAGAAATTAAACAAGGGAATCTCCCCCCTCCCCATCATAGCATCTGGCTCTATGTTTCCACATTGCCTGATTTCTCTACCCTTGATGCCTGGCAATTGAACATGTGAACAGGCGCCAATGAAAAAGCACTGTGCTTGAGCTATGAGCACATTTCTACCCATCCTGAAACACCGGAAAAAGAAGACAACCATCATGGTGAGACAGAGGAAGTTTTGAGCAGAGGGAAAATAGGACAGGTCCCCTCCTAAACTAATACGATCAGATCATTGGTAAATCTAGCTCAGTACAGTGATGGGCAGCAACTCTAGGGTTTCAAAGAGGGGTCTTTCCCAGCCATACCTGGAGACACTAAAGATCTGACCTAGAGACTTTTATATGCAAAGGATGAGCTACAGTCCCATCCCAAGATGAGAAGAACATCAGACCTCCTGCATCTTTAACAGGACAGGAAATGATGGCAGCTGTGGTTTATCATGCAATGGTAAGAATGGTGATGGCTACTGACAATTCCCATCTTCCTTTGCACCTTCCTTCCCGGGTTATTCTAAACTGAAGTTAGAGCAAAGTTCCCAAGCCCAGCAGCAGCAAGATACCTTAGCAGGGGAACTGAGGTGCAGACATTTTACAGGATCACCCTGACCAAAACCTTGATAGTTGCTTCTGGCCATTTTTTTTTGAATGGGTGTGTGTGTGTGTGTGTGTGTGTGTGTATGTGTGTGTATATATATATATATATATATATATATATATATATATATATAGAGAGAGAGAGAGAGAGAGAGAGAGAGAGAGAGAGAGAGAGAGAGAAATAAATGCAATAAAACAATGTTTACAGAAAGGGTTTTTTTTTTTTTGGAAGAAACTGTGGTGCAATGCATTGGGCTTGGATTGGGAAGAAGTCTGAACTTAAATTCCCCACTCAACCATGAAGCAAACTGGGTGGCCTGGGCAAGTCCTCCCATCTTCATCTCACTTTACTAGGGTTGCTAACTGACCGGAAAAATCTGCCCTGCCCTGCTCCTATGCCTAACCACAGCCTGATCTGCAGAAATCAACAGGTGAAACTTGTCATTGCAGAAACAAAAACATCAGTGCTTGCTAATATCTGCAGGTGGGGCTGCTGTTAAGGGCAGAGGAGTACTGACAGATTGAAAAGGTTGGCAACCCTATTTGCTATTCCTGCCTCACCCTTTCTCTGTGTTTCTCCTCTTGAATTCTCCACTGCTGAATTTTGATTCTAACGCTGTTCAGGCCAAAAGCTGCTTTTTTTTTTTTTTTTTTGGCTTCTGTTACACTGTAAAGCAAAATATAAATTTCATCATCATCTTCAACAATAATAATTTATTGATTTATTAATTATTCCTATTCCTTTTGGAACAGCCCATGCACAGCTGCCCTGAGATCAAAGGAGGAAAGACAGGATACCAACAGTTATGGATAATATCAAAATAGAAAAAAAATACTGCCTCCTCCCCATGGAAGTCTATGGCTCTAACTAGGCTCTAATCGCAATGCTTTGCCCATCTGGGATGCAGTTTATAGGCTACAGTCCTAGATCTCCTTATTGAAAAGTGTCCCATTGAAAGCAGTGGGGGCTTGCTTCCAAATAAACATGCTGAAGTTCTGTCTCCTTGAAAGTAACAAAAGTCCTGACCTTTCTATCTTCTCTCGTGCATAGTTTCTGGATCGTACCTAAACAGAGTTTATAAATAGTAGCTTAATTATTCATTCTTTCCGTCTCTCTAGCCCGCCTCTTCCTCCAATGGAAACAGCATAGGAATTTGACAAAGGGAGTGCGGGAGAGAAGAAATTGGATTCGGTAGTTTAAAAGAAAATCCCTTCTATCAGGCGCGGAGAAGTTCATCATTTAAAACAAACAAACAAACAAACAAACAAACAAACAAACAAACAAACAAACAAACAAACAAACA
>JAJKFI010000079.1:5281152-5295506 GCA_029204185.1 Lerista edwardsae
ACAAACAAACAAACAAACAAACAAACAAACAAACAAACAAACAAACAGGAACCCTGTTACAATGAGGTTTCTCACAACTGATTTGCGATGGAGGCGGTGTTAGGCAATGCATCCTTACAGCCTAATCCTAGGCGTGTTTACTCAAAAGTAAGCCCGACTGTATTCAGCGGGACCGATTCCGAATAAGCGTGTTTAGGGTTGCGCGCAGTCATCACGACATCCCATGACGCCCCTTCCTCTTGCCCAAGATCTCTAGAGATTCAACGCGATTGGATTTACTTCCGAGTAAATATGCACTGTAAGCGGCTAGGGTGGTGGAAAGCAATCCGCCGCCCACGGGAGAAATACACTCTGATTCACCGACAGTTGGTGATCACCTTGCAGCCTGGCCCTGTGAGAGTCGACCCAGAGAAGTAAGTTCTATTGACGTCAATAGGGCTTTACTCCCGAGTCCGGGTGCGTCGGAATGCAGCCCTGCTGCAGCCCAGTTCCATGCAATTCTATTCCCCGGGAAGTTCCATTATGCTGAAATGTGCACAAGGCTGCTAAATTTAGGAGGCCGTCAGGCTGCAGCCTAGCCACACTTACCAAGGAGTAAACCCCATTGACTATAATGGAACTTACTTCTGAGTAGACATGCATAGCCCATGCATAAGCCTGGGCTCTATGTTCCGTTGTGCTCCGCCGGATTTACTTCCGAGTAAACACACAGCGTCAGACTGCCAGCCGTGACTTCTTAGCTGGATGGAAGCCCAGCGACTTGAACAGCACTTGATTGCCCTCTTACGCCAGGGCCTTTTACGAGTCTTCTTGCCAGCCTGTGTTTCAGTCGCTGCTGGCTTCGAGGACTACACAGGAACAGTCCCAAAATGCATCTGCTCCTCCGAAATCCAGTCATTCCAGTTTCTAAACATTAATCTCCATCTCAGAAGCCTTAGAGGGACACTTGAGAAGTGTTTTCTCCACACACCCATTCCCACTTCCCTCACTTTTAAGACTGTCCATGTTATCTCCTGCAGTGGTGCCAGTCTTACTCCCCTTTTACAGATGGGCACAACTGAGGCAGAGAACGGTTTGCCCAGGTCAAGACCAAAGCACTGGTTTCAGTGGGTCTGATTCCCAAGTAAATGTACCTAGGATTGCTACTCGAATAGACGAAACTGCAGTTTAACCATGGCTCCGAGAGCGAGCAGGGTTGTCCCTAAGAGATCCAGTGTCACTCGGCAATGGGCGATGTGAAGCAAGCTCCAGAAAGTGCCGAGGGCGACAAGCTATCTTCTGCCGTTCACGTACATCACAGTTTACCGAGTTTCCAAAGCAAAAGAACTAAACTAAAGAAGGAAAGATCTCTGCCCCGAGATGTTAACACATCTTACATATTTCTATTTGGGTGAAGAGGATTTGGCGGTTCATTCCAAGTAAGGGATGAATCCGGTCTCATATTTAAAAGATTAAACACTTCCAGCCTCACAGCCTGTAAGTTACAGGGTGCTGGAAGGACATCGTAAGAAGAAGAATAAAAAAGATTAGAACTTTATTTTGTTTTAATGCGCATTAAAATGGCTACACAGATTCCATTATTTATTGATGGCATGTCTCTTCTCTCAACGCTCCCGGCGCTGTCTCCACAAGTCTGTCCAGATCTGCCTTCCCTTCTTCTTATGAGAGACTAATTATTATTATTAGTAATTATTATTAGTCGTATACTACAGCCAAATTATCATTGCAATGAATAGCCACAGAACCTGGACTTAATAAAGCTGACGCCCCAGACAGAACGCCAGATTAATAAATTCAATTAATTCGATTAGCTAACAGTGACGAGCCACCTCACCAGGACCTACCGCCAGGCCACACAGAACTACATATGATTGTCAAGCAATAAAGGATCTTCTGGTTCCAGATTCTATTCAGAGTCAACTGCCTTAGAATAAATAAACCTGCTTCCCACCCATCCTTCTGTCTACCTGTCTCTAAGCGACAGGTCCAGTGAGTGTGTGTGGGGCTGGGGGAAGGAGGGAGGAGAAGTGTCTTCTTCTTGCAAGTTTCTCCAAAGATCTGCCCAGATCTGGGTCTCCTCCTGGATCTCTCTGCCTTTGCTGCCTATAACCAATGTATCGACTGGATCTCTCCAGCCCTAGCCACCTCTTAGAGGTGGGGGGTTGTTTTGCAAGTGACCTGGAAAGAGGACAGAGGAGTGGCTGGGAGGAGACGGAGCCAGAGAGGGTAGTTTCCTCTTCAGAGGCTGACACGTTGATTAACGACGCCCTAATAAGCACTGTAGCAGAATGGGGTAGATGGCATTCATTGGGCCGAGGAGCCTCTCAGATCGCCTAGCTGGAAAGGAGGGTGGAGCTTTGCAGACCACCTCAAGCCTCCTTTAGGATTCGCCCAAGGGTTGGAGGGGCCACGCCGGGCTGCCTGCGGGAGCCTGCGCAGAAGGGCCCTGCATGGGCCAAGGACCCTGCTTTGCACCCGGAAGGTCCAGCACTGTTAAGGCTTGGAGAGATCGGAGCCGGAAAGACTGGAGAGACGAGCCAGGTCTCCGGTCCAGAAGAAGGCAGGTTCTGCAGCGAGCCCGGGTTCGAATCGCAGCTTCCTCACTCCTAGCACCCTCCAGCAAAGCTCAGCTCCCCAGGGGCTAATGATGACCTCGTTCGAAATGCCAAACAAAGCCTTGGGCAGCCCCATCCTGGGGGTGATTTCCTTCAAGTATTGCGTGGGCGCCAGAGATTGGCCCCTTCTAGATCCCTCTATAGTTGACGCGTCTCTTATATCCTCAGTGGGACTTAATTTCCAGAATACGAGCCTAGTTGGGCCCGAAAGAGTCTTTGTTTGGTTGTGGCGCGAAATCAGGCTTCCTTGGAAGTAAGTCCCGCGGACATCAACGGGATTTCTGAGCCAACCTCGTTGGGCTCTGACTATTTAAAAAAAAAAAAAAAGGCTTTTTGCACACAGAAAGCGCTCTGGGAAGAAGTCAGAGTTAAAAACTATTTGAGGGTCATGTTTTCCCCAGAAGTCTTGAACAAGACCAGTCAGGGCTGCCAGGTGAAAGAGACCATCTTTTTAAAAAAACAAATAAAAAAGGTCACCCTGCATTTTCATTTCGCGCGCACGCACGCACGCACTCACTATCTCTCTTCCAAAATAAGAGAAATTCCTTAAATTAAGCACAAATTCAGCCCCAGAATCCTCCTATTTGAACCCTCTAGAGAACACGATCCCATGTATTTAAGCGTGTTTAGTCGGGAAGCAAATCCTACTGAATTCAATGGCACTTACGGATAGGTAATGGCTGCCTTCTTCATTTAGGTTCCATCGTCATTTATATTATAGGACGAGGATCTTGATCCTATGTTTTCTTACTGGGAAGTAAACTCCACGGAGTTCAATGAAGCTCACCACAAGTTAAGTGGGAGAACATGAAACTTGGGAGTTAATATTACTTGTACTTTGAGAAAAATAAACACATATTTACGATTGCAACCTTTACACCTCCCCCAAAAGAGGACAAATCCGCGTTTAGCGTTTACTGTTTTATTCTTATGTTTATTATTAACTTCCTCGTGAGCACATTTTATGAGCGGGGGACATGCACATTGAAATAAATGCATGGAACAATATTATAGAATAGAAAATCGAGGCTATGCACAAGACGATCGGCCACCATCCGGTTTTATGCACGTGTGGATTTTCCGTCTGTCTCTCCAAAGAGAGAGGTGACGATCCAGCCAACATGAACAATGTTTACGCCCCATTGATTTGAATGCAAGAGTTAAGTGGCATGTTAAATGATTTTTCCCATTGAAATCAGCTGAATGGGGGGAGTGCCCCCCCTTATATTAATATGCAGGAGCATCCAAATAAATGCACCCATTTAAAAAATATTGTTTACCCGCCGTGTGTGTGCTGAGTGAGAAGTATTCCTTTTATACTAGGAAAAAAACAAAACAAACTCGATTGTTTCCTGAACACATTCCAGAGCGGAGCTGTAAGTCAGCCCCACTAAGTTCAACCGCAAGTGGATTTCAGGATCGCAGCTTTCCACGTGCTGGACTTTGCAATCTCTGGCTTGTGCACTCGGAAGTCAATACCAGCCCTGGCATTCAATGGGCCTTCTCCGCCTAGGCAAGGTGTCCGCAGGCTTGCAGCCTAAATCCCGCGGAAGTAGACAGCCAGGACACGTGCAAAAACTGGATGGTGGCCCATTCTTGCCTTTTGGCGTTGGCGTGGAGGAGGCGCTTGTTTGGCCGCGAGTTTCCAACACGCTTCATCAAACTGGGACTTGTAATTATTGGGACAGGTTCACATTTTTTTGTCAATGCTAAGAAAGGAAGCACCTGAATCTAATGCCCGGACGATCGGCTGGGAACAGGGGCAGCAGCAGAAGCCCGCCTTCTGAAACCGGCCTCTTGGGAAGCGAAGCCAAATCCATTGGCCAAGTTGTCCGAGAAGCTGGTCAAGGCGGGGGTCCCGTGGGTGGCCCTGACCACGCAATCCGAGGCGTGTCTACCCGAAAGTAAGTCCCGCGCACGGACTCCCGTTTTCCTCTACGATCGCAACCTTGGGCGGGCCAGGAGACCGGCGAATAAGCCAGACTCCGTGGAGAGGGGTGAATTTGGCAGAGCGCTGAGGACAAGCCCGCCGGTGTGTGTGTGCAGATCTAAGTGGGAGACTGTCATTTATGTGTGTGTGGGGGGGAGGGGAAGGAGGATCCGCTGGACCAACCAGCGCGTTTAAAAAGGGGAGACGGCGGTTTTTATTTTCCGGCACCGCTTTCCTGCATCCGTGTTCTTCCCTAATACTTGATATTCCTCGTCTTTTTTTCGGCCAACCTTTTCGCCTGCCTTCCTCCTCCATCACTCTCCTTCGTTTTCTTGTTGTGTTTGTTTGTTTCGTCAGTACCGTCCCGTCTTTCCCCATTTTTTTTCCTCTCTTATTGCACTCCGTTGACTATGACCGTACACGCGTTATATCAGCGGCAGAATTGGATTGGAGGCGTCGGTCAATTTCACTCTGCATAAAACTCCGTGAATGGAATCCAATTTCACTCTGCATAAAAATCCTTTTTTCTTCTCATTTTTCTCATGGAAGCTCATTTTTTCTTCTTCCAGTTTCGGCATCCTAGATTAATTATCTCCCCACTACCACCACCACCACCTCATGAAGGCTTTTTAAAAAATTAAATATAAGGAATGTCCATTTCAGACCAAGAAACTCTGGAGAGCTGAGTCTAATGCGGGGGCGGGGGCGGGCGGGCTTTAAATTTGGAGTGCGTTGTTTACGCTCCTAGGGTTGCGATCCGAAGCGTACTTACATTGGAGTCATAGTGAGTGAGACTTGGTTTTGGAGGCATGCTCCGTTTGGCTGCTATCCTAGGACACTTATTAAGAGGCCAAGGGAGACTTGGGTAAGTCCCCAGTGCGCTCCACAGTGAGTTGTTAGATCTGCTGGAGGTGGAGGTGATAAGGATTTGATTTTTGTGTGCATGTCTGTGTGTACACAAACCACTTCCTCTCACGGAGACATTTCCTGCTCAAATCCATTTATCACATCTGCCCTCAAATACCCCCTCCCAGCAGCACCAAACACACTCACAATGGATCATTTTAAAACTGGAGTAGAACCATCTCCCCCCCCCTGTCAACTTCTGACTTTTTCGCTTGAACTTGGGTTAAAAAAAAATACACCACGAACGTGCGATTTCCCATCGAATTGTCTCTTCTGTCCGAACTCGCAGCCAGTAGCTCCGAATTGACCGACGGAAATAAAAGAAGCCACAGTACCTATGGCACGCAACCCGATTCCTAGCCTAAGAGATTTCCATATCAGCAAAAGTCGATTTCCAATCATTTCCCTTTTCTTTTTGTTTGCCAGCCTTCTTGGGCAAACAAGAAAAGAAGCGTCCTACTTTGATCTGAAGGAGTAAATTAAAACGCGAATTCATATAAATATATGCTCGGCAGAAAGCGGAATGCGAAACAGGTAAAGCCAACACGATCCAACCAACCACTTGGCAGGATGTATCCTTTTTTAAACAACGCAATCCTAATCATGTTTACTCAGAAGTAAACTCTGCTTATTTCGAGAGACACTTCCTAAGTGAGCGGATTTAGAATTGCAGATTTTGAAAACAGATCTAGGGACTGTGCTTCGGAAGTAAATCCTACCGTGGTAAGGTGTGAATAGGGCTGCAGACCGAGCCCTCCAGATTTCACGCCGAGAAATGTGTAGCCGAATTACGACCATGTTTACTCAGAAGTAAATCCAATTTACTCCTTAGTAAGTGGGTTTAGGACGGCCGCTTTAAAATGTTTGCTGACTGGATTATACTCTAATACCACCCACCATCAAAAACTAAACTGTCTCCCATCCTCTAAATTCTCTCCTTGGAGGGAGACTCTCTAAAATTTTTATTTTAAGGACGGTTCAGAGGTCAAATTGTCCATGTGCTGTCCTCATTTGTAGATGGAAATCAACAGTTTGCAATTAAATGGGGAAAGAAGCTCCTAAGGCTTACTAGATTTCGTTGTTGTTATTATTCCTTGGCATTGTCAATAATGTGCTACATTTCAACGACTCAAACGCGTCACAGCCATGATGTCAGTCAACCATGCGCTATCGCTTAGGCCCGAGTATTTCTAAAACGCATCGCAAAACCTGGCTTTGTTTTCATTACTTTTCTTTCTTTAGGAAAACAAAACAAACAAACAAAACCCCAAGGTTTTGTCAGTAATGCTTACAGAACCGTCGTTAAAATTCATCTTTAAAAGTGGTGAGGATAAGGTATTCAGCAGATTAATGCTTCATGTACACTAAATTTTTAAAAGCCTATTCTGGTAAAAGAACATGTTTTATTGTTCTTCCACTGAAACGTAAATCTTGGACAGTCCAAGGTCAATTTTCCCAATTTCTCACTATTTCTTTGGGAAAAAAGCAGATTTGAGAACTGCAAATCCCTCCCTGCCCCCCCACTAAACAGAGAGAAACCAAATCATCTGCTAATTTGATAACATGATTTAGTAAATTGTTATAAAATAGGGAAACAAGACAATCTCGAATGTTCGTTTTGCTCCAGATGCAGAGGAAGGGGCTGCTGGGTGGTTAGGGGTGAAGAGAACATCAGATATTTTATTTAAAACATAAAATTTAAAATTTGGATTCGAAAACGTGTTTAAGAGGTGAGTTCACTTCTGATCGCTTTGGAAATAGAGTCCATATATTTAAAAACTATTGGGTCCCTCCTCTCACAAGGTTTAAAAAAACAGTATTTCTTAAAATGTCCAGTTATTTTTTTTCCTATTCCTTTTAGTTTGCTTTAGAAAAAGGGACGGGAGCAGGGGGGGGAAATGGTTGAGATAAAATGAGACTTGTTACAAGAAACCAGAAGCGCAATCCTAGGCATGTCTACTTGGTAGTAAGTCTCATTGTGCTCAATGGGACTTACTCTCAGGAAAGTGTGGCTAGACTCGCACCTAGGTCATATTCAAAACGCCCACAGAGCGATATCCTCAAAGGAACTTTGGAGTTGGAAAAGTGTTTTTTGCGTTGAGAATGGGGGGAGGGGGGATTTCTCTCTAAGGCCTGACTTCTGGTGGGTTATGATTGACAGGAGACACAGCACACCTCCCCCCCCCCACCCTATCAGTAACAAAGGCCTACCGAAAACCCAAATAATTCTCCCCTTCTGCACGGAGGCCCCATTTCCTTGAAAGGAAATAAAGTTAAATATCGTATTCGTAGCGCACTGTAGGATGGGACTTAACTGACATTTCTATGCTGAGGTACAACAAGCCTGCTGCTATATAAGGGGCCCGGATTCCTTAGGAAGTCCGTCTTGCTCCTATTCGCCAGTTGTGTGGGGTCGGATTGTATTTGAGCAGTGAGGGTGACACACTCTGCACGTGCTCAGATACATCCATCCCCGTCGCTTCGGACAACGCGGTGCCGAGAGCCCAGGTTTTGAAACACGTCCTGGGCCTGACATCGGAGCCCTACAGAGAGAATGGGTTCCCCCCCCCTTATTCTATTGGAGAATCTCGCCTTGGCCTCGGGTAGATCGCCTTCGTTGGGCTAGGAAGGGCGGGAGGAGGCTACCGAGAGAAAAGTTTACGCCACGGCAAAGAGAGGTGGAGGAACTTGAGGGGAACGCTGAAGGACACCGAAGATCCCAGCTTCAGGGAGGTATCCCCTGCTTGAATCCCCGGGAAGCCAACCCCAGCCCGGGAAGGGCAAGACTGAGCCGGATGGATCATCGGCCTGGTTTGGCCCCGAGCCAGTTGCTCGGTGCCGTGGGGTGCGGGCGGGCCACGACTCAGGGGCGGAGCGATGCACGCAGGCAGCCCAGGTCCCGTCTCCAGGTGGGGCTGGGGAACAACCACCGCCACCACCCTCGAGAGCGGCTGCCAGCCAGGGGGGCCGGCGACCGGGGCTAGATGCTGGCCCCAGCAGGAGGCCGCTTCCCGAGTTCCTCCTCTGAAGAGCTCCGAAGTGGGGCGGGCGGGAGGGAGGGGAAGAACAAAAAGGAGACCCGCGCGGACAACTCGGGGACTTACCGAAAGAAGTCGTTTTTGCAGTAGAGCTTCCCTTCTCTGGAGAAACACTTCTCGGTCAAGTTGCATTTACACTCGCAGCACTGGACGCACTTGACGTGCCAAGCCCGGTCCAAGACGTTCAATAAAAAGCGGTCCAAGATGGGTCGTTTGCAGCCCGCGCAGTGAACCATTGTCTTTGGTGAGGGTTGGGTGGGGGGCCAGGGGTGGGTGGGTGGGGGAGGCTCAAAAGTTTGCGCGGAGGGAGGGAGGGAGGGAGCAGGCAGCGGAGACTGTCTTGCCCAAGTAATGAAAAAAAGGGAAGGGGGAGTAGAGCAGAGCCCCCTCCTCTCCTCTCCTCTCCTCTCCTCTCCTGCTTCTCAACAACCTTCGGGTTGGAACGGAGAGGCTGGACTTGACAGGTCTTCTTGGCCGCGTCGAGGCAGGTTCATGGGCTCAGGAGGGAAACTGGGCACAATTCAGAGAATCAAACCCGGGCTCTCGCCCCAGCGTCCAGAGGAGGCCCCCCTGCACTGCCGACGCCAGAACGCAGCTCTCGTCTGTCGCTCTCAATCAACGATGCTGATGGTTCTAATCGCAGCCAGAAAGGACACCCCACACAAGCCGCGGGTCTCGCAGGCGAAGGAGCATCGACCGCTTGGAAACAAAAGGCGAGGAGTCCCCTCTCAGGTTTGAGGTAGAACAGGCAAGAGGTCAAAGTGCAATCTGAAAATCCCCCCCCCCCAGCTCGGAAATTCAAAAATAAATTAAATGCAGAGTCTCTCTCTCTCTCTCTCTCTCTCTCTCTCAATCTCTCTCTCTGTGTGTGCTGATAGCTCTGTTTTAAAAGGAGGAGCCTCTCGATGTGTCTCCTGGTTGCTCAACAGAGGGAGGGGGGAGGTGATTGGGAAGAGGGGGTAAATAGGCTGTCTGTTACATCAAAAGAAATATTTTCATACTAGAAATCAAAGGTGTGGGGAGAGTCTTTCTCCTCGTGACAATTTCTCGCGTGGCAAAGGAAAAAAAAAAGATCCACTCAGGGGATCGAAGCTCTTTTTCAGTCTTTCTCACTCCCCTCTCTCCTCCCTTGTATACTATACATATAGATATATATTTTTTAAAAGTCCTCTTTTGGAGAAGAGGAATTTCTTTTTCTCTTTAACCCTACACAAAGAAAGTTACCTACCCCTGCTTGACAAGTCCATGAGTCAAAAACTCTTTCGCCTTGTCCATTGGGGATCTGTTTGGTGCCGGCGGGCTTTGTTTAGTCTTCCTGGGCTGCGAATGTCATCAAGGGAAGGGAGGGAGAGAAAAAAACCCAAAAAGGATAATTTTTCTCCCCTAAAAATAAGTTGGCTTCTTGGCTGCTGCGGTTCTGACTTGAGGCGAAGGGATGTCGCTTTGGAGATGGGGTGGAATGCTCCCCCTTTCAGTCATATAGTGGTAAGGTATGTTGTTGTTGATGTTGTTGTTGTTGTTGTTGTTAAGCTCTTTTTTTTTAAAAAAGAGACTCTTTCTCTCGCCCTCTGTTCTGCGTGCCTGTTTCCAGCTTCAAGCGGCCTCTGTATAGACTGCATGTTCCCAGCTGTCTACACTCCAAAGCCTTATGAACTGACCCTGTACGTCACAGCCGCCGCCGCCCAATCAGCGATCCGCTCTCCCCCTCCTTCTCTTAGAACACATCAGAGCATCCTTCTCCAAGCCGGGATGGTACAGCCAGCGAGAGATCCTTTATAGGGGGAAATAAGAGGAAGCGACCCATTGTCCAAAACCGGTACGTTGTGTCAGATTTCTCCCCCCCCCCATTTATTAGCATTTTAGAAAAAAAACCAGAGAAAAAAATTTGTTTGGGGGTCCCTGAAATATATATTGCAGGGTTGAGAATGAATAAACTTTGCGGGAGAGTTGGCTGAGATAAGGGGAAACGTTAACATTGACATCCGAAAGTGATCCAAACTGATAGGTAATTTGGGGAGGGGGGACAATTAATTGGTCTTTATTCATTTCCTCCATCACTGATTACATTTTGGAAAGAGAGGGAGGGGGTAAGAAGACTCTGGCTTTGCTATCCCTCGCTCCTCTCTTTTGAGAGACGGTAATTAAAGGAAGAAGAGTTTAAGCTGGCAGAAATAGAGTTACAGTATAGTTAACTTCTCGAAGGCGACACACATTTTTTAATTGCTCATATTCAATGTATCTTTTTAAAAAGTTTAGGATTGGTAGAAAGGGGGGGGAGTGAAACCCCACCGCACCTTGGAATGTAAGATCTTGTTTGTTAATATGCAAAACGCTAAAGGAGTGTGGTTGAGAGGGAGGAGGGGAGGGGTGCGTGTGTCCGCGTGTGATATCAGTGTGAGAAGCTTCCTGATAGCTAGAACCTTAACCCTGAATGTACTGACTGCCGAATAAGCTCCCCCTCTCATCGTTATCAGTGGAACTTCCTGCCATGCCAAGGACTCTCATTGGGGAAGTGTGTATTGCACTGAGTGCGAGGGGCTCCTGGAACACTCCGCATGTTTAAAGGCCAATCATATTATTGGAAGGGGTACTTCTGCATAACTTATTTAGGTGTGGGATGGGAGGAGAACAGATAAGATGATGCCTTCTAGTTTCACAGCATTGTCCCCTAGGGTTTCCAGGTCTTACCTATGGCATTTTTACGTCGTTTTCTGTTTTGTATTCGTGGGGGAGTTATTTATATAGACTTCTTGTTGAATGATAGATGCAAAAAACCAAACAAACATGCAGTGTAGATTTAGATTTCCTCCTGACTGAAAGAGTTGCAACAGCAAAATACTGAATGTTATTAATTTCCCAGGGCTGGTTACAGGTTAAAAAAAAAATCAAATGTGTTGATTTTGGGCTTGATTGGGGAAAATGAATGTGTGGAACAAACCCATCTCAATTAGACCTTAATATATTTCAGTTCAGGAATGGTCTGCTTTAAATACATCCATGCAGGTCCTTTTTGTTGTTGTTGTTGTTGTTGCATTTACTCAACTTTGGAGATATATATAATGTACCCATCCAACTCTTTGGGGGTTGTTAAATCTTGGGAGACCTGCAGAATACTTGAAGACAGAGATTTCCATATTGGCTAAAGCAGAAAGCACTTGCTGATGATGGGGGAGATTCCTCCTTTCCAACCCCCCATCCCCTCTGTCCCCCAAAGAGAAGAAATGACTTTCTCTTAGGCAACGAATTCTCAATCCCCTTCTTTCTAATGGAAGCATGAACCGTGCAGAATCTGCTTTTTGAAAAATTCTCCCTTAATATCCAGCCCAGAAGAAGTTCAAACTTCTGCCAAAGAAAACATCAGGGTTTGGGTTTAAAAAAAAAATTAAAAAGGGACACAACTAAATTGAAACACACTTCCTCATGTACTCCCCTCCCGCCCAAACAGAAACCTAACAAGATCCCTGCAGATTAAAAAACAAACAAAACCCAAAACCGACGGACTGAGTGGAGCCGAAGAATTTCACATGCAGATGAGATTCTCCCACTTTTTGATTCGAATTGACCCGCAGAGAGAAACAAATAATGACTTTTTAAATGTTTTTTGCATTTCCATCAGCTAGAAAAATTTAATCCTTAACAAAGTAAAATGTCAGGAGCATTGCTATTTCTGTTGTCTCAGTTCACTTCTGATTATTTTCTATTTATTTTAGGAATAACAACGAACTTTAATCTCTCTCTCTCTCTCTCTCTCTCTCTCTCTCTCTCACACACACACACACACACACACACACACACACACACACACACACACACACACTCACACACACATATACACGGTCACTATTCCAGATGGATTAGATTCTCCAAAACTGATACTTTAAAGATATGTTAAAAAGAATCAATTCTGTTTTCTTAGGTTGCACTCTTTAAGGCACTTTTTTTTGGAAAACAAATTCCATTTAAATCCATTGGGTTTTGTTTTTTTACTTCCATATAACAGTGTTTAGAATCCCAGTGTCAGTTTCTTAAAAGGGTCATCTGACTGGCTGAAAATTATATAAGTAATATTACACTAACGAAATCCAGACGAACCCCATTTGAGTAGTCTGCTTTCAGGTTTGCTCCAAAGACTTCGAGGCAGGTAACAAAACAGAATGGGCATCACCGGTTTGCATCTGGCGTCATTTTTTCACACTTTTTTAAAATTGCTCTTTATTTTTCCTCCAGACTTTCTGCAACTCAAACTGTTCTTTCCTGTTCTTTTCTTTCTCATCGAATACGGCTGAGCCAGGAAAGCCCGTGATGTTGACCTCATATGATACACCCCTTCTGCCCGATTCATAAACCAGTCAATCCAGAGTGAACGCCTGTTCATACAGCCGGATTCGAACGCCCGGCCGCGGAATAAAATCACTGACCAACCGGGCGCCCCATCTATATAAACCGATCCCCAAACGACTTTAGCCGAATTGCTTGGATTTTAAGGGGGTGCAGGGGGGGCCGGTCCTCTGCAGGGTTGTGGAGTTCCTTTGAGACCAAGAGCGCATGTTTCCCACGAAATGTGTGTAGGAAAATCTAGGTGCTGATCTTGCTCGGACCAAGGTGGGTAGCGCGGATCCGGCTGATAAACAATCAGTTCAGAGCACATCAACAGCCTGATTCCAGGCACGTATGCTCGGAAGTACCGTACACACTCGTGGGGTGCAACGGGAGTAAGTGAGTCCTCTGGAAGAATGCATAGGCGCTGGACTCTTAAGACTGTCCCATGACATACAGTATACAGTACTGTACTTATTTCGGGGTAAAGAATCTCGGAACTGTGCTGCCCCTTTCATTTGAACCAAATGAGACTCAATTTACAAGCGACCCCCCCCCCTGTGCGTGTGCATGCGCGCTCCAGCGAGCGTACGAGAGTCAGGGGCTTAAAAAGCTCGCTGGACTCCAGCAGGTAGTTTTGTGGATTCCAGTCTAGATCGTTCGGAACGAGCTTGTTATCGCTTGTGCAGGCACCCCCCGCCCCCCTCTCTTTGTGTGTGTGTACATGTGGAAAAAGAAGGAAAAGAGAGCAGGTTCGGAGTTTGGAAGAACTGTGACAGTGGGACTCCTTAATGGAGGATGTCCTGACCCCCCCCCCCAGTTTTATTCAAATCTTGGTCTGTAGTCTAGTTGGAGGCCAGCCGAAAAGGTAGAGGGGCAAAGGGAGGGGGCTATAACTTGCGCACTGAGAGAGAGAAGGAGGGGAGAGGGGAGAGGGAGGGGGCAAGAAAAAGGAAGGCTCTGGGAGAAAGAAAAAGGGGGGGGAGGAAGGACGAGAAAACCGAGAGTGAGCCCCTGGAAGGCAGCACAGCCCCCACTCCATTCTGGGCTCCCCTCCCAAGACCCCTCCTCCATCCAGTCTGCAACCCGGGCAGTCTTGCAAGATGGGCTCCTTGCTAGCCCTGTCAAGCAGCGGGAACCGGGGCTCCCAGCAGCTCGCAGCCTCCCCTGGCCCTCCTCGCTCCGACCCTGGAAGGCGACAGATGCACTGACGGTGCCAAGGGACCCATTCGCCTTTGACTCCAGGCCCCCAAGTGAAAAGTGCTGATAGGGGATGAATAAGACACGGGAGATGAGCATCGGATGCCCATCAGCGGTTGGAAGGGAGGAGGGGAACCAGCAAGCCGCAGCTGGGGATTTATTTATTTATTTATTTATTTATTTATTTATTTATTTATTTAAGAAGGAACAGAAAAGATATGCCTTTTATCCAGATTTTGTTAACCAGCCTGTGTATGCTGCACTATCTCAGGAAAGACTTGGAGGTGTCACCTAGGAAATCAATCAATCAATCAATCAATCAATCAATCAATCAATCAATCAATCAAT
>JAJKFI010000079.1:5295516-5320778 GCA_029204185.1 Lerista edwardsae
AATCAATCAATCAATCAATCAATCAATCAATCAATCAATCAATCAATATCTATCTATCTATCTATCTATCTATCTATCTATCTATCTATCTATCTATCTATCTATCGTTTAAAAATAACTTCTGGCAGATATTAAACTCTCAGCCCCCTGATGAAAGGACTTTTTCCCTTGCTGACAATAAAACTGACAATATACTGTAGTTGAGAAATCGACTACAGTTTTTATCGATTGAATGTACTGATCAAGCCAGTTAATGCTTTGATTCTACCTGTTTGTTCTTTCTTTAAAGCAGTTTGTTTCCTTTCTGCCTTCTGAGGCATCATGCAATGTGGAAAGGGGGAGAGGAGAAAACCTGTAGGTTCGATGATTAAAAAAGAATTTGTTTTTTTAAAGAGTTCTTAAGATTTAAGTCTGCTTACTGATCTATCTATCTATCTATCTATCTATCTATCTATCTATCTATCTATCTATCATCATCATCATCATCATCATCATCATCATCATCAATACCAGCCGGTTTATAGAAGCCAACTTGTGTACCCCAAGTGCCTTGCAGATCACACGCCTTTTGCTCTTTGCCCTTAGCAACCTCTACAGACTTTCTAAGTAGATAGTCTGATGTCCAAAGGGCTTCATAGACTGCTAAGGCTGAAAAGGGATCTTGGAGGTCATCTAGTCCAACCCCTGGCTCAGTACAAGTGACTGCAGCATCTTTGACATCCAGCCTCTGCTTGAAAATCTCCAGTGAGGGAGCGCTTACTTAGGTAGGCTGCCGCAGTGCTGGACAGCTCTTACTGTCAAGACATTCTTCCTCTTGTCTGAACAAAATCTATTTCCCTGTAGGTTCAAGCCCAGGTTTGTGGTCCTGCCATCAGGAGCCACAGTCAGCAAGTTCATCTACATGACAGCCCTTCAGATATTTTAAAATGGTTATAGAATCTCCCCTTAGGGCGCAATCCTAACCTGGAGTTAGGCCAGTATGAGTCCCTTGTGCTGGCCCAAGAGTGTCGCAAATGCACCATAAAGCTCATTTGCAACACTCTTGGAGTCAGGGAGGGTGACATCCATGTACTCCATCCTCTGAGAGTGGTCCAAATGCGCTTTATGGTGCATTTGCAACACTCCTGGGCTGGTACAAGGGATTTGCCTACCTGTAGGTTAGGATTGTGCCCTTAATATCCTTTTCTCCAGGCAAGACATAACCAACTTTTAGAAACCATTCCTCATAGGACTGCAAAACATACACAGTTTTCTCACTGTTTTATAGTGTTCTTACTGAAACTCCACATGTGCTTGTGGCAAAGAGCCTTCACGTTCAAGGTAAACATGGATTGTGAGGATTGTATGGCAAAACTCAGGTCTGTCACTTTCAGAAGAGGCTCATTGGTTTTCAAACTGAAGACGAGGCTCTCCTGGTCTCTCACCCTGCTTCTTCCCCCCTTCAGTGAGGTTTGTCCTGTGCATTGGGGCAAAGCTGTCTGGGTTGCAGATTGAAGGGAGGGCGGAGAAACAGGATGGGAAACTAAGGCTGGAATTGTTGGAAAAAAATCCTACAACAGGGAGATTACACAACCTGTTTCCCACCCACTCCTTTAAAAAAAAACACCCTAATGATTTTAGGAACCTGTAAGGGCAGTGGTCTGGAAAGGCACGCACTTCCCTTGCCAAACCACTAAAGCAAACCTGCCTTTTGATCCAATGGATTTTGAAAGAATACATTGATTTATTGTCAGGGCTTCCTGGTAAAGCCTTTTTTGGTTTGGGCAAATCATTTGGGAAGGAGAGGAAGAGAGTCACTGAGTGGAAGAGAGCTGCTTCCTGCTTTTATGCTGGCCAGTTACTGTAGCAGGTCATTAACGTGACAAGAGCTTCATCGTAGGAACTGAGAGAGAGAGAGAGAGAGAGAGAGAGAGAGAGAGAGAGAGAGAGAGTCCTTTTGCAGTTTACTTTTATAGGGACGTATTTGTGTGAGTGGTCAGTCCTGACTTTTTAGTCATTCTTATTTATTAAGTCATTCTTATTTATTAGATGGATGTATCTTGCCTTCCCTGGCAATGTCACCACAAGGCAATTTACAAAACATAAAATTACACAATAGAAAAACAAGGATATATATAAAAAAAGAATCTCAAAGACAATTTCTAAAAACAACAAAATGTCAAGGATAGCAGATAAAAAGAATTAATTCATGAGACTGATAAAAGTGATTGCAGCAGGTATGGAAATAGCCAGGCAGAATAAATGGGCATTTAATATGTGTTGAAAAATAGGCAGATGGGAACCCAGCAAACCTCTTTGGGGAAGGAGTTTTGAAGTGGCACCACCACAACCGAGAAGGCCCTTGCAGTGATTTCCACCAGTTGGGATAGGGGCTGCAGTTCCAGGAGTAGAGCCTCAACTGCCCATCTTAAAGTCTGGTTTGGTTTATATGGGAACAGGCAATCCCTGAGATACTCTGGGTATCTACCTAATTTTTATTATGCAATTGAAATAGTCCTACTAAGCACTAGGCAAAAAGCAAAAGAGGCGAATCTTCATCATTATGATTTACCATCTCCTAGGCATGAGCCAAATGAACCCGGGAGATAGAAGGAAGGCAGCAGCCAGGAAAGACTGGTGCCAACTCTTACATAAAGGTTACATAACAGCCAGCAGGGATGGCCACTGCAGAAGTCTGTTCTGCCAGGGAAAAGTCCAAATGGCAGTTGATCCCAATCAGGCTGAATGGGAACGTGTGCAAGTGTGTGATTTTTACTTAATATACCATTGGCAGGTTAACAAAACCAGGAAAACAAAATGTGTGTGTGTGAAAGTGCAATCCTAACCTGTAGTTAGGCTGGCTTAGTTAGGCCAATAAAGTTTGGCCAGCACAAGGGACACAGTAATGTGCATTTGGACCACTCTTGGAGTCAGGGAGGATGGTGTACATCTGTGTGCTGGCCTCTCTGACTCCAAGAGTGGTCCAAACATACTTTATGATGTCCCTTGTGCCAGCCAAACTTTGCTGGCCTAACTAAGCAGGCCTAACTCAAGGTTAGGATTGTGAGAGAGACACATGTGCAGTTCATATTAAAATAATTGTATTATTTCTAGTTAATGCATGTGATTTTTACTTATGTATATCTAAGCAGCATCACTAGATACAGTGGAACAAATAATGGAAACAGCAAATATATACTCTGTGTGTGTGTGTGTGTGTGTGTGTGTGTGTGTGTGTGTGCATACCACTGGTAGGAATTGCCTTTTGTGTGTATCTGTATGGAACAGAAAGGGGTATTTTGGAATGTCACTGGAGAAAGTGCCATGTCAATTTTTTTTGAGGCAGGAAGTTCTGAAATCCAGCCATAGTTGCAGATGATGAGGGAGCACATACAAAAGGGTATCCCAATATTTGAGTGTGTGCATGCATTTGCATGCAGTGATGTCATTCAGGGGGAACGGACCAGAACGGGCGTTCCAGATCCTAACGGGCTCCGTGGCTGGTTCTGGGTTCCCGACAAGTGCCAATCAAAAGTGAGTTCCTGTTCCTAAATCATTTGAATGACACCACTGTTTGCATGTATGTGCAATTTCGGGGAATGACTTCTAGAAGCACCACTGTATTAGAGCCCAATCCTATGGGTTCATATTGCCAGTGCAGCTGTTCAGCGCGGACTCCAGGTATCGTAAACAAGCTGTAAAGCCTGTTTACGGTACCAAGCGAGGAGGGAGCACCAGTGCTGGGACCATGGCAGTCAGCGCTGCACCCCAGTGCGGGCAATATGGCCAGCCGGCACTCCAGCAGAACCAGCTAGTGGTAAGGCCTGCTAGGGCAAGGAGAGGCCGGGAGGTGGTGGAACTGGGTGGGGAAGGGGCAGAGCAGTGACCTCCACCACCAGATCCTATCCTCCATGATAGGCAGTGTGGCCTGACACAGAGGTTCTCCAGTTTGTGCTGGCAAAACAGCCAGTGCAGAGTTGGGGAGCCCCATTGGCGAGCAAATGTCCCTTTCTCTCAAAGTGCCTCCTATGGCTGCTGTGGTGCCCAAAAGGTGCAGCCGTAGCTGTTTTGGCACTGCTGCTCCCATGGGGGCCTGGCACCATAGGATTGGGCTGTTAGTCTGTTGCAGCAAAAACAAAGAGTCCTGTAGTTTCTGAAAGACAAACACATTTATTGCAGGACAAGCTTTTATGAACTACAGTCCAGCTCATTGGAAGCATTTGGTGGAAGCTTATGCTCAGTGTTGTCAATCACCCGGTACGCGCCAGTACGTGTGTACCAGTTTCTGGCTGAGCTGGCCCCGCCCACTGGAAGCTGGCCTGGAAGTGCAGCAGACGCCCAATCCAGTGCCGGGCCGGCTGGCAAACTCCTTCCTGGGCCGGCGCTCCATCGGGCGTCCGCTGGGCTGAGCGACCACGTGGGCGCCCAATGGAGCGCCGGGCCGGCCGGCAATCTCCTTCCCGGTCCGGCGCTGGAATGGGCGCCCACGTAGTCGCGCGACCACGTGGGCGCCCGATCTAGTGCTGGGCCTGCCAGCAAGCTCTTTCCCGGCCCGGCCCGGTGCTGGAATGGGCGCCCACGTGGTCGCGCGACCATGTGGGCACCCGATCTAGCGCCGGGCCTGCCGGGAAGCTCGTTCCTGGCCCGGCCCGGCGCTGGATCGGGCGCCCGATCCAGCGCCGGGCCGACCGGCAGGACTTCCTTGTCAAAACCTCACTTCCTGTGATGATGTCACTTCCGGCTATGACGTCACTTCCGGTGGGCGGATCCCAACAAGTGCCAATCAAAAGTGAGTACCTGTTCCTAAATTATTTGAATGACACCACTGCTTATGCTGAAATAAATGTTAAAGATGCTACAAGAAGCTTTGTTTTTTTGCGAAGATGCATGAAAGAGTCTTCATGGGCTCTTTACTGGATACATATATCAAATTGTTTGCAAGTGTATGAAGTTTAGCCAGTGGCGTCTCTATAGGGAGGGCAGAGCTCTAAGTTTTGCAAGAAGCCTTACCTTGCAGTGGAAATCACTCCTTTCCTGCGCCATTTTAGCCAATCCTCACAGGGAAAAGCAACATCTTGGCGTTGCTTACTGGCTACAGCAGCAAGGGAGAGGAGGGATTTACATGACAGGGTAAGGCTCCTTGCAAAACTTAGAGCTCTGCCCTCCCTATAGAGACGCCACTGGCTAAACTTCATACACTTGCAAACTATTTGATATATGTATCCAGTAAAGAGCCCATGAAGACTCTTTCATGCATCTTCCCAAAATAACAAAGCTTAAGTTTATAAGCAAAATAACTAAGTTTAGCTCTCTCTCTCTCTCTTTCTCCCTGTATGTGTGTTTGTGAGAGCGAGAGAGCTAGCTGTGCAGTTCATTTTGCAAAACAGTGTGTGTGCGCATGCACATGATGTATGTGTCTAGTTACTTGCCAATAAGATAATGTGTGTGTTGAGTGAGAGGAAAATGTATGCAGGTTCTTTCAAAACTATTAATGGTCCTGTTTGCACTGAGCAGCCACAAGGCAGTGCAGGCTTGTGTGTTCATGTCCTATTGACACGTGACCTCTGAAACAGCCTCACCTCTGGAATGCCATCCCCAGGGAGGTTAGATTGGCTCCCTCCCCGTCAATGCTCAGGTGGAGACTGAAGATAATTTCATTTGGCATTGCTCTTATAACCCTGATTCATGTCTGTGTCAGTGACACACTTATCTGCTTGCTGTCTCTGTCTTTATTGTAATTTTAAAATGTTTGGGTGCTTCTTAGTGCTTTGCTTTTTAAGGCACTTTGCTTTTTAAGGCACTCCCCCCATCCATCATAAGAAGCTGCTTTCACCTGGTCACTTTTCATCCAGCTCAGTATTGTCTACTATCAGCAATTTTCCAAGAATTCTATACTAGCCCTACATGGAGATGCGGGGGATAAGACTTTCTGGATGCAAAGCACAGGTTCTTCCACTAAGTGACAGCCTCTTCCTTAAGCAGAAAGATCAAAACCAAAGTATCTGCCTAGCACGCGGAAGGTCTCTGGTTCAATCTCTGGCCCCTTTGATTAAAGGATCTCAAGTGACCTGGCTGGAGACTCCCTGACAGTCGTGTAGGCAACAATAATCATAAGTAAACTGATTAGTTTTCCAGGCATTCAAAGGCTCAGCCCAGGAGGGAGACCTTCAGCAGTGCTGTCTGGCATCACCCACAAGGTTCTAGTCCCTGGCATGAGGGGAGGACATCATTGGCTTGTATCTGGCTATGTACCAGAGATCCTATTCTGGCTTTTGTGCCTTAAAAGTGGACCATCATCCCACCCCTCAATTTAAGAACATAATAAAAAGCCTTGCTGGTTCAGGCCAGAGGCCCATCTAGTCCAGCTTCCTGTATCTCACAGTGGCCCACCAGATGCCTCAGGAAACATGCAAGACAACCAGATACTTGTGTCCTGCTGCCACTCCCCTGCATCTGGCATTTTAAAGTAGGCAATTACCCTTGCACCACCCCCAAGGAAGACACCAGACTGAGGTTGTGGTTTAACTTTATTAAGCACAATGTAAATCATGTAACCTACTGAGCACCCATCCCTCCCTTGCCAGTAGGCAAAAAACCCTGCCATCCATACTTGGCCAATTTGGATGACAGAAAAAAAATTCCTACCCGGCCCTCATGATGAGCGACCAACTAATCTCAGACTGGACATACATACCCATCATAGCTTGTAACCTGAATTTGCAAAATTTGAGCCTGCAAGATGAGGTGATAAAATCCTGAGGTGACACTGTGGGCTATGCCACAATAGACTGCAGTGTGGGATGGCATTTCCTGAATATTGTCCCGACAGGAGTGATGAGAGGGGGAACGACACCTTTGTTATCTCAGGGAAGCAGGCTGTAGCCAAGCCAGCTCTTCATGCATTCATTTGCTATGTTCAGGGAGTTGTCAGGGATGGCCCAAGACCGCCTGGGACATGAGTCAGCATGCCAAAAGATGACCCCTCTTTGGAGTATAAGAAAAGCCCTGCTGGATCAGGCCAAAAGCTCATGTGGTTCAGTATTATGTTTCCCACCAGCTAACTCTCAAAAGCCACAAGCAGGAGAAGGAGGTGTTCTGTCTTGCCATTGCTTCCCTGCAACTGGTATGTGGAGGCCGACTGCTGCTGATCCTACAGATGGCGCACAACCATCATGACGACCAGCCATTCCTCAACTGGTGCCTTCCTCGTCCACGACACTGAACAGAGGGGGGCAATACTCTATTTTACATTTCTTCTTCCACAATGTTGCCATTTCCCTTTTCCAATTCAGGGAATGGGGCAGGGGGAGGAGCAATGGAGGAGTGAGAGCTGTGTCTGAAGGAGCCACTGAGGTCTTGGGCTGCTAGGCCCGAGATGCAGGGGTGGAGCCTCGGAGGTAAGAAGTGGTGCCTGATGGATTAGGGGCAGGGCCTGTTAAGCAAAGGCTGAGGTCTAGTGAGGGCAGAGGATGACACCTGGTTATGTCTAGTGCTGAGGGTGCCTACTGACCCTGACCCCCTCTGCAGCAGTGGCAGCGGTAGTGTGAGTTGCCTGAAAGCTTGGGAACCACTGCCCAAGAGCATCTGTAGGGGATGCTCTCAGGAGGGCAATGGATGGCCCTTCTCACTGGCCAATGGACTTTCTCCGCAAATAATAGGGAGCACTGCTGGTGCTTTGGGGTGAAGCCTGATGGGCTTTAGATAGGGTTCACAGCCAAGGTGAAATAGCTTGTCCCTGTCAGGGAGTGGCAATGAGAAGCAAGTATCTAGTTGTCTTGTGTGCTCCCTGAGGCATCTGGTGGGCCACTGTGAGATACAGGAAGCTGAACTAGGTGGGCATTTGGCCAGATTCAGTGGGGCTCTTCTGATGTTCTTATGTCTTGAGTCTGTTCTGGACAGATTCTTATGTTCTGGACCCTCATTCTGAAATTTCACCGTTTCCTTAGATTCTGAGAAAGAGGGAATCACCTTGAAACATCAGTTCAGCCCTGGTAACTCTTACTGGTCTACTGAGTCCAGAGTGACTCTGGACTGGCCTCTTCCTGGTTCAAGACCCAGAGTCCGCAACAGCTTGGAACCCAGTTTTCTTTGTTAGAAGTGATGGCTCCCAGGCAAACACCCACACTGACCCTTGTTTCAAATTGAGGAAATTAACTGCCGGCAAAGACTATTTACATAATGTTAACATTGCATGAAAAGAATAGCAAGCAATCCTTTTACGGCTTCCAGGTGAATCCAAAAATTAGCTACAGTCATATGCAGCCTGATTTTGCACAGAGGCTTAGGGCAGGAGTGAAGGGGCACAGTCTTCATATTTTTCTCTGCAAATGTGAGACAGGAACAAGCCTTTGCCACCATCCCCCCCCCTTTTTTTTTGAAATCCCAAGCACGAGAGAAACCAGTCTCCACTGTATCCTTTACATTCTGCACTGGATCCAGAGCTCAGCTTCCAACCAAATGTCCCCTTTTTTGTGAATCCCCTTTCTATTCTTATCCCAACCTTGTTTGTTCAATTTTGTTTGCTTTTTCCAGGACCACAATGGTCACATTTAGATTCCGCTGACTCTGCTCAATGTTAGAGAGTCTAGCTTGTTATTGCAAAGCTGTACGCAATGAGGTGGAAAGTCAGCACAGAGGTAGTGTAGGAGTGGGAGAAGAGGCTGACCCGGAGGGGGGAGAAAGGCAATCTCATCCTGCATGTGGACACGCGGTGGACAAACTGGACTGCAGCAGGCGCTTGATGTGCAGGGTGGGGGAGGTTGTAAAAGAATGCTTGATACATTGTTGTGAAATTGTGTCTGGTTATTCCTTCCTTCTCAAGATTTCAGAGAGGTCCCTCTGCCCAGTTAGCAGTAGTTCCTCTTACCCCACCATGCTCTTATTATCATGATTTCCTGGGCTTGTTTTAAAATTTAACAACTTTAAGCTTTGGGCGGCAGAAGCCAAATTGCTTTAACAGTAATAAATCTATTTCTACATACAGTCCATTACCAAAGGTGAGTTTTTGTGTGTGTGATAATGAATTAAAAACACATCACACTGCTTTATGCACTTCTCATTTTTTTTAAAAAAAAGCAAAAACACCCTCCAAAATCTGCAATAAAATAAAATGGTTTCCAACACCTTCACACATTTGTAATGACTGTGGATGCATCTGCTGGCACAATACCATTGATATCATCTACTTAGTACACTTTAAAAAAATGTTTAAAAATGTACTAAAAATGTGTAACACCACCTTCTGCACTTCTCATTTTTGGAAAACACGAAAATCCACGATAAAAGAAAACCATTTTCTCCCACCTCTACCCATTATACACATTTGGGATCTGAGGCAAGAATTCATTGGTCAGAGAACACCGATGCCAAGGCGGCCCCAAGCATCTCTACAGTCTCCGAATTAAGTGCTGAATACATACAAAAGCCACAATAGGGCAATATATTTATTATGGCCCCTCTAAACTGGCACAGGTTCCTGAAGAACCTTCCAGGTTTTCCACAGTTCTTCTTAGCCCAAAGCAGCATTCTGCAGAACTCCAAAGCTTGCTTATGACTTTGGGACATTTTAGCGGGCTCTAATACAGGCATTACCATACTTCTGTTTTGGAGATTTTTTTTTTAATTTTCAAATGGACTGGTATTGCTGCTTGCGACACATAAAGAATATTGGGCATAACAGGTTTTCACAGGCATAGCCAAATTAAGTAAATGCAGGAATGCAAACAAAAAGATGTATTTTGAAGGCAGGGGACCCAAATCCAAGACTAGGGTTGCAATGTCATGGACCTGTGTTCATAGGGTAAGGGTAAGTCCCTTTGTCACGCTAGGACTTACTTCTGAGTATACATTCATAGGATTCAGCTGTAAATGATATCAGAATTTCAGCTATACTAATACATATTCCTTTTTCTGTGTGCAAGCACCTAGTCTACCAGGTTCTCAGGTCACTGTTTACAGAGTATCCTCCTTTCCCAGTTCAACATCACCTCCTTTTATCAACTCAACTCACCACCCACTTTTTACACGGCTACTCTGGATTAATGCAATTTAATCTCTCTCCTTCACCAGGAAAGCATATTGTCCAGACAGAGCAGTCTAGCATGCTCTCTCTCTCTAGATTTCAGCAAGGCTGGAAATGTGTACTGGGAAGAGCTGAAATCTTAATCTGGCAACACCTATCCCTCAAGTCTAGATTACTTTCCTAAGAAGTGTAAGACTAGCAGGAAACCTTTTCCCCCTGTGAGCTTGTTTTCTTTTCCAGCTTAGTTAAGTTTTGTAAAGCTCAGTGTGGCCCAGGAGAAAACTTTTTTTGACAGCCAGCAAATCTCTAAGACTAGCCTGGATGTGAATGTACCAGAGGATATTACTGAGATAAATCAATCTGGTAAATTGTGGGGTTTGGGGATAGGAGGGGTGGATTTGTAGTTTGATAGTTGTTCTCAGCCTGCTGGTTTCTCCCACCTACCCATTTCCTATTTGCTTTGTAACATTTTGGATGTGAACGCAGGTGGAGGGGTTTGTGGTGGTGGGGCATGAAGGACAGGGATTTGGGTGAAAAGTTCACGCTGAAATGTTTGCAGGTGCCTGCAGAGAATAGGAGATGTGCAAATCTTCCCTGCCCTCTCAATTTTGGGATGCGAAACGGCATTCACCATTGTCCAACTCCTCCATCACTCCGTAGGCCACTCAAACTTGGGACTCTGTTTCTGATCTTCATGCATGCAAGAGCCTTGAGTGACACTTGGTAATGAAGTGGGAAATATTACTCAGGACCTTGCGTGGCTTTGATCAGCCAAGTAAGACTTTAAAAAAAAAGAAGAGGAAAGATTAGAACAGCTATTTTCAATGTTTTTCTTCTCTTGGCACACTGACGTTTATGGGCTTCTCAATGGTCTTTGCCTCTTGTAATGTCACTTCCAGATGGAAGGCTCTTCCAATCAGAGGCGTTTCTACAGGGATGGCTAAGCTCTAAGTTTTGCAAGAAGCCTTACCCTGCCGTGTAAATCCCTCCTCTCCCTTGCTGCTGTAGCCAGTAAGCAACGCCAAGATTGGCTAAAACTGTGCAGGAGAGGAGTAATCTCCACTGCAAGGTAAGGCTTCTTGAAAAACTTAGAGCTTTGCCATCCCTGTAGAAACGCCACTGCTTCCAATTCAGCTGTCTTTCTAGGACAACAGTCTGTAGTAATGAATTGTATGTCCTTCCTTCGCCGGCTCTGACAGACAGTTGCCCTAGAAACAGACCTGCAGAATCCAGAAGAGATTTTCACTGGTTTTGAACCACTGTGTTCCATACTCCTGCAACACACCTACAGACCTTTTGTGGCACACCAACATGCCATGACATACCAGTTGCAAATCGCTGGGTTAGAGACTGCAGAGATATCTAAGGGCCAGTCAATTAGATGGCAAAAGCTAAACTTGCTATGAAGGCACTGGAAGTGGTAGTATGGATATAATTATCTTTGGCCCCAATCCTTATAGCCACCTTCTGCTGACGGAATTAGCATTCCATCAGCAGAAGTCCTTACTGCAGGTGCAGAGTCAGTGTGTGTAAAGCAGCCACCAGCACTGATGTCTGGTGACTGTACATGCTGCACCTGGGGTACTCAACCTCTGCTGGAGGAGGTATGTTGAGGGGTGGGCAATGGGTAGGGAGGGGGAGGAATGGAGCATTTCAAGCGAGGATTGGGGGAATGTTGGGGAGGAAGGGAGTGGATCCGAGGGCAATGGTGCATTCCAGATCATGTCCCCCTTTTCCGCCTGCCCTGCCCCCTAGCTCTCCTCAGACACAGATGCTCTGTGCCAGTAAAACTGCTCAATAGGTATGAAATCAGCAGGCTGCATAGATGTTCAGCAATGGGATACGGTTTTTTTCCTACCTCTCATGCAGGTATCAAAGTCACAGAGTCTCAGATTTTTAAAAATTGGCAACCTCACCCCTATAATTCACATTAGAAATAACTGAGCTGAGCTAGGATGGTGTAATGGTTTTGGTGCTGAACTTAAACCTGGAAGATCCAGGTTCCAATCCCCGCTCAGCCATGAAAACATTTGCCAGCACTTTCCTACTTGGAAAATATTTCTCATTCTCCTTAATGTATTTATAATGGGCAGAGGATGTTAAGATCACAATATCCCTTAATATGTAAAGTGGCCCTGCAAGAAATAATTTACACCTCAACTGGCATACCTGCTCACAAAACCCACCCGAGGGTGTTTGGGCCAGAACCACTCATTCAACCTAACCCACCTCACAGAATCGTGATATCAAAATGGGATAACTCCTTGAACACTTGGGAGTTTGGGTACAATAGAAAAGTGAGAGCTAAGTAAGTTCTTTGAAGATTTGAAAATGTTATATCAATGCCAGGACTTATTATTATGAGTTGGGGAATGAAAGGGAAGCAGGTGCACATGAATAACTTTTTTTTTTAAAGGCATCCCTCCAAGGCAAACCAGGAATTGAGATGATTAATCAAGGTAAGGCCCCAGGACATAGGGAACTATCCCTGAAATAAACAACCATCAGAACATATCCTATCTCTAAGAGTATTTTAAAAAAAACAAACACAAAACACCACATTTTAAGATATTTTCTAGAAATTAAAATATATTACTTTTCCAATTAGACATAATACTGTGACTACAGCTGCTGATACTGCAGCTGCTGACCAATATCACCTACCTAGTACACATTTAAAGCATTTAAAATTAATAAAAATGAGAACTTGGAATGAGAACTTAGAATAAAAACACATCATACCACTTTTGGCCTTTAAAATCATGAAATCTGCATTAAAAAATTATACCGTTTTCAAACACCCCTACCTACTGTATGTGCTACTGGCATTTTTTTTGGAAAGGCATATCATGCCATCTCTGCTCCCTATATTTTAGAGGAGGGCAGTTGTCTTGGTGTCTCCTTTCCAAGCAAGCACCAAGCTAACGTTTTCTAATAAATAGGCCGCTGGGCAAAATTACTCAAGTGTCAATCCTTTTTCCATTCCCAAAGCTCCTATTTTCTGGCCTTCATTGCAAAAGATGGCACCAGCCTTTGGATTGGGAGATATTGTTCCATCTGCTAGCCAATGGGTGGAATTAGACACATGTTTCACCCCTCCCCCATTTTCTACCCACCTCCTTCTTCTTAATGCAAACTGGCATGTCAATTACTTGCACAGGAATGTATATTCCTTTCCCAAAGTGATCGCTCAGGCCTGGCACCTCCTCTTCTTTCCCCTTCTCTGATTTTACGTTCTGTTTTAAACCCTTAAAACATGCACACACACTAACGCAAAGACTTGGCTTTAAATAATGAGCAAAAAAAGGACAGATTCACACGCATGAACACCACACATTGTGGTTTCTTGCAGCATGTAAATGCTAGAGAGAGCGGCAATGAACTGTGTATTCCTAGCACGTATGCAAGTAGTGTGTTGTGATCACATATAACAACACAATGTATTATATTACCTTTATTATATTACTATTTCCTCAATGGAGATTTCTGCAGAGGGAATTGTAACATAAGGATTGCCTTAATTGTTTCAGACCATCCAGCCTAATATTCTGTCTTCAATAGCGCACAGCAATATAGCCCCTAAACATGGAGGCTCCATTTTTAGCTATCATATGTCTAGTCATCCAAACCATTTCTTTTTTTAAGTCACCTGACAGCTAGTGTATTGTAACTTATTGTTTATCACCATTTTCCAGCAAAAAAAGATGAAGGTAATTATATCGGAAAAGTAATAAAAAAAATAACCCCTCCCACCCCCATTTCATTGGAGGAGCAGAGGCTTGATTGGGCATTATTGGATAATAAGGGGCAGCATTTGGCATGCTGCCTCAGACGGCATGAAGGTCTTGAGCTGGTCATGTACAGGCTATGCCAGCAACAGCCACTGGGAGACATGCTATGCTGGGATGAACGGGCAGTTGCTAAACACAAGACAGCCACAAAAGACGCCTCTGTTCAGTTAGCAGGAGATGTGGCATCTCTCTCTTTTTAGCGATGGAACACCAACCATGTAGAGTGAGGCACTGAATGAAGGCCGGCCTTGCAAGGTTGCTGTGAAAGTCCTGTAGTGAGAAGGACCATATGCGCAGCGCCGCCCTCCTCTGTCTATGCTGCTGGGCCTGCCTTGGTAGGGCTTGATGAAAAGACCAGGCAGAAGGAACCTGACTGTTTCATCAGGAAACAGAAGGAATAGCACCAACTCCTGGATAGCACCTGACAACTGGACCAATTCCCTCTTGCTCAGGCTCCACTGGAGGAGACGGAGAAGAAGAAACTTATGCCCCCCGGAATTCCTCTCCTTTCCTTTTTAAAATATTCACCAATGCTTCAATACTTTGAAACTGCAAACACTTCAGGCAAACACATTTGGGATGTTAGAGAGAACTCCAAACCCTTCAATTATTCATGTTATTTGCTCACCTGCTTGTAATCTGAACAGTGGATTCAAAATTAATAGGGTGTATTAAATATTTTTTACGTGGAGTTTCTCCCTCTCTACCCCCCTCTCTCTGTCTCTCTGTCGATGCATATATTAAAACTGTAGCCTTTTGAGTCCAGAGCAATTCATCTTTGCAATAATTGCAATGCCTTTGTTTTGCACTCTTACAACACAATCCCATGTACGGTATATCTATTCTGAAGTAACTTCCCCACTGTGTTCAAGAGGGCTTACTCCCAGGAGAGTCTGAATAGGATTGCAGCTTTGATCTCGAGCTTCAATTAGGATAACTAGCAGCCCAATCCTAACAATCCTAACTAATTTCCCATGTTGCAATGCAGTGCGCCAATGTGGTGAAATTCCCACAGGGGAATTTTGGTCTGTGCAGGAATATTGTTCCCTTGCCGTGGGATAAACCCATGCCAGGATGCTGGGTCTACTCGGACCTGTGCCACTGATACTGCTGGCACAAGTCCAGGTGGGCCTAGGTTGGGAATTGAAGATTGACCCCCACACCTCTTTAGGGGCTGTTAAGCCAGATGCATCCCCAAACCTGAAATTTCTCAGGTGTGGCCTGGTGGTATCATGATTGCTAGCTCTTAAAAAGAAAGGGGGTGGGCTGAACCTGATACTGGCTCAGAGTTTATCATTTGTATTAAAAATAAATAAATAACCCACCCCCTCAGTAGGAACCTATACTCACAACCTACCTCGCAGGGTTATTGTGAGACTAGCCTCCAGGGACTTTTGAACAATGGCAACCTATGAAACTGCTTGACACTGAGTCAGACCACTAATCAGTCCAGTTCACTATTGTCAACATGGATTGGCAGTGATTTCCAGGGTTTCCGGCTGCAGTTTCCTCCAGTCTTAATTGGAGATGCCAGGGACTGAACCTGGGTCTTCTGCATGAAAAGCGGGTGTAGTACTACTGAGTGATTACTCAATCCTAATGGAACAAATATAGGAGAGGTACAAGGTTGGACAAAGATCTCCAGGTGCCTGAGGAGGTGTGCCAAATGCTGCATCCCTT
This sequence comes from Lerista edwardsae, assembly GCA_029204185.1. Taxonomy (NCBI): domain Eukaryota; kingdom Metazoa; phylum Chordata; class Lepidosauria; order Squamata; family Scincidae; genus Lerista; species Lerista edwardsae. Next base: position 5,310,988 of record JAJKFI010000079.1, read on the forward strand.
ACCTGGTGATGTGCAAGCCTCTGTTTCTCCCATTCCTTCAACTGGAAAAGGAAACGGGAGACAGAGAAGTATGAAGGAGAAGAGAGTAGTGGGCTAGAGAGTCCCATCCTTCATTTTCCTCTGTTGCCCACTTCCTCTTCCGCTTTGTCTTCTTCCTTTTCCGAAAAAGGATATTGGAGGGGAAGCAGTGGAGGTGACTGAGGTGGGTGTCCCCTGCCAATCTGCTGCCTGAGGCAACCTTTTCATTTGGTCCTATGAATTGGCTGATGCTGGTTCTATCTATCTATCTATCTATCTATCTATCTATCTATCTATCTATCTATCTATCTATCTATCTATCTATCTATCTATCTATCTATCTATCTATCTATCTATCTATCTATCTATCTATCTATCAACACAGACACAGACACACACACACACAGAACATCTGGGCACATGCTACTGCAAGGTGGGAAGAAAGACAACTATGTGTAGAAAAACTTAAAGAGAGTCAAAGAAAAACAAAAGAAGTGAGAAAGAAAAAAATTGACAATAAGAAAAAGAGGGTGAAGCAAAACCCAAAGAATCTCCGTCATCCATCTTCATTGTCTTCATGTGTGCAAGAGCAGCCCTGGCATAAGGAAAAGCCACTATCAAAGTCTCGGCTTTATTTTATATCCTATAGATCAGGAGGGAGGCAAAGCTTTATTTTCGCCCAGAGACTGATATTTTATTTCTCTCTTACGGTTTTATGTGTGAGAGATGTCAAAAAGCTAAAATAGATTGCTAATGCATAAGCAAGAGGAAGCCGGTTTGGCATGCTCCGTGTCAGAAGGTCTCCCAGGGAGAACAGGTTGGGGATTTAAGGCTGAAGGGAGGCTCTGGGGGATTTTCTGCTAAAACATCTCTCTTCATAAATTCAACAGCATGGCCGGCTCAATAGGGAGATGGGAGTTTTTGAGGGAAAGGGCTTGGAAACGAGGCCTAAACACTCCTGCAGCCACAGCCGCCGCAGCACAAAGGGATCAATTACTCGCCTTTCAATCTGCATACCCCGTTTGTGACATGTTACTCAAAGGCTGGAGGAAGGCTGAGGATGTGGACAGCCGTGTGCGTGCGTGTTGGATTACTGGCCTAGAGACTGAGTAAATATGGATTATTGTGTTGCAAACCAGAAAAGGCAAGGGAAAAAAAGGCTTCCTTTCCAGACTCACCAACAGTAGTGACACATTTTGGCATTAGTCACAATTCTGTGGGCAGATGAAACCAACCACTCAGTATACGTCCAGAATGCCAAGCAAACAGGGATGCCTCACTGTCTTCAGTGTTGAGAAAGAAACTGGGTGCAGGGAGCTCTGAAAAATAAAATGAAGATGACGTTAGTAGTGTATCACAATATCTAAAGGGGCATATAGATATTGTAGAATCAAATACAATAAAAAATTGAACACTGAATTAATTTAAGTAACAGGAAAAAGCTGGAAGATTCAACACAGCACCAAAGGCCTTATATTTGGTAACATCCAAAGTTTCCGCAAATATTGCAGCTGCAGAGAAGAAATGGAGGAGAATTTTCACTGTGAAAATTGTAAATAGGGAGAAGTATTAACTCTCCCTCTCCTGGCACTGTGACCCCACTCTATACCTTCCACAACTATTTGGGGGCTTAAAAGCACCACCTCCACTTACTCCCTGCTTTAAGCCCGTCTATTCATGACAGGTTTGAGATCACATGTAGTTTGGCCGACGCAGGTGTGCCCCAACTCTTCCCATTTACAAGTCCCTATTTGAGCCATTTGAGAATGCCTTGTTAAAAGTGTTGCTAGTATGAGTTGCAAGAGATGTCACACATAAAAACACAAGAGCCCTGCTGGATTGAACCCAAGGCCCATCTAGTCTAGCATCCTTTTTCCACTGTGGTCCATCACATGCCTCTAAGGAGCCTCAGAAGCAGACTAAAAAGGAAATAAAGGTAAAGGTTTCCCCACAACCGAATGGTCTAGTCGTGACTGACTGTAGGGAGTAGTGCTCATCTCCATTTCAAAGCCTGTAGAGCCGGCGTTTTGTCCGAGGACAAGCTTCCATGGTCATGTGGCCGGCATGACTATAGGCTGTAGTGCACGGAACGCCATTCCCTTCCCACTGAAGTGGTCCCTATTTATCTGCTTGCATTTAGGTGCTTTCGAACTGCTAGGTTGGCAGGAGCTGGGACAAGCAACGGGAGCTCACTCCATTGTGTAGTCTTGAACTCCCAACCTTCTGGCCGGAAAGCCCAGCAGCAGTGGTTTAACCCGCTGCGCCACCACATACCAAAAAGGAAATAAATAGCCCCTTTTTCGCTATGGGCCCTCCAGCAAATAGTATTCAGTGGCATGTTGCTCCTCCCCCAAAATCTGACTCTACAGAAATTGAGGCTGCACTCCTATCCACACTTTCCTGGGAGTAAGCTCCATTGTACACAATAGGACTTGCTTACTCAGACAAGCAAATGCTTGTGCACGAATACATGCACATGAGCACCAAGGCACCCTAAAATGCACAGTCTAATATTTCATCCTACAGTTTGAACTGTTGGTATAGGTTAAATTGTGTTCTAGTAATGTATTTTACACATCTTTCTGGCATTGAAAATCAGGGAAAGACTGGCAATTGGCGGAAGCAGCACACAGAAGGCAGAGTGGAGCCTTTGCTGGCAGGAGGGCGGCTTGAGCAGTGATCCTTGGTAGTATGGAAAAAGGAGAGTAGCAAATGTGTCCCTGGTTTTCTGTATCATATGTTGGAGGGTATAGTTGAATTGTGCAAAAGCATAGCATTATTAAGAAGCAGCTCTCCCTCCTGGAAACCCCCCCTCCAAAAAAAAACCCTATGCCTCAATCTGCCTTCAGCTTAAAACCCACCTGTTCTTCAAAGGCGATGGCTTAATATAACTCCTTAATCTGTACCCTTGAACAAAACACAGTCATAGGACATGCAACTGGCATTTGGTCCCTTGCCAAACATTCCAATTTCCCCATTGTCTCCCTTTTCCCCTTGTCTCGCTCTTTAAATGTGAACTGTAAAGTCCTTGGGGTCAGGGACCTGTCTTGTTTGGTTTACAGAACTCTATAATGTGCTAATATCCACTGACAGTAAATGAACAAATTGCACTTGTAATAAGTAAATAAAGAAGTAAATAAACAAGTAAACTGTTTGTGGTTTTTTCCCCCCTAGTTGTTTTAAAGCTCATAAATATAACTAAAGCCTTATTGTTAACAGCGACCCAACAGGCACCCTGTACAGTATGTCTAGATCCTCATATACATAATATACTATAACCAAGCAAGGTAGTAATAAAAACCTTTGTTTATATTTTGCCTTGGTGATGGTCAAGTCATGTTCTGTCAGCCTAGCCTGCTTCAGAAGGTTGTTGTGATGTTCTGGCGGTGTAACGGCCCAATAGGATTGGACCAGGTGGCTCTAAGTCAGGAGGAGTCAACTTTTTCCCCACAAATAAAATTGTCCCCTTAAAGTTGCTATTTGCTGCATAAGGGAGAGACAGACTGACACCCACACCCTCTCTCACACACACGAAGCCTGCCTATGGACAAATTTCCAATATGGATTCTCGTAGGGATTTCTGTGGAAAATAGTGCTGAGAAAAGAGCTTACACTGCCTCTTCCAGCACCATGGTTCCCATCTGAGTTACCCCACCTTGTATCTGTTAGTTCAGTGTATCTCAAACTGTGGATTGGGACCCATTGGGAGCAGCTATCTTGGAAGCTGCAGATATTTTTGGAAGATATTCTGCAGATATTCTTGGAAGCTCTTGTGAGTGTTAACAGTTTTAATTGTAAAGTGAGGTTGTTGTTTTTTTTTAAATTGTCTTTAGTGCGTTTACATAATATTTTTTCCTAATATTGCTTTCTGTCAGGGGTGTTTCATGGTTGTGCAATTGCTGCAGTCCAAGAATGCCAGTTTGCATTTCAGAAGTGTAATTTTATTATGTCACGATGATGACATTTCCGGCTTGATGATGTCACTTCTGGCTATGACATCACTTCCAGGTTAATGACATCACTTCTAATGGGTCCCAACATGAGTGTCATTCTAAAAAGTGGGTCCCGGTCTAAAGTGCTTGTTGCTAACATTTAAAGAGGTGAGAGATCTGGGATCAGATCTTGGTAGTCTCATCTGCCTTCTGGAGATGACCCAAGTACTTGGGGAGGTTCACATGAAGGAAGGTGCTTGCTGAGGTTTCCTGCTTGGAGACAGTTTGGGTTTGCAACAGAACAGCACCTTGAAAGCCAGCCTGGTACATGCTCAGTGGGCAGAATGGTGGAGAGTGCCAGTCTCTGCCAGCTCACTTCAACTGCTTGAAATCCTCACTTCAAATCCTCCTTGGATTTGAAAAGGAAGAATCCTCTCCTCTCCCAGAGTGTTGAACTAGGGCTGCAGTGTCATGCATTCAACTTCTGACTTGTCCATGCAGCTTATTGGGTGTCCTTGGGCTGCTAAACATTCACTCTCAGCTTCACAGATCTATTGTGAAGAGCGGTAAGGAGATCTATGGACACAGCCTGGAACTCTTTGGAGGAAGGGTGGAACAAAGATATAATTAATAATTGTGCTTGGAAATTAATGGTCAGCTTTTAGTACAGATGAACGCTGCTGTCCAGTCCAAATAATGACCAGCTCCATCTTCCAAACAGTTTCCAAGGGCAGCCCCATATGCAGCGCTTTGCAGCAGTTTTGCACTGCTGTACTGTCAGCTCACAAGGAATTCCTAAAGAGTTGTTCAGCTCCTGTATCTATTGGAAATGGCGGGGGGTGGGGGTGGAGGAGGAAAATCCCTGCGGTAGATTTGCAGGGACCTTTTGGAGAGTTAAAAATATGTCTCCCCGAGCTGCAACAATTTCCATACATTTTTAACCTCAGGGATTTACTTAGCACATTAAGTTGAAGGCTCAGAGGCCCAAAGCTATCACTTATTCCAGTTGTCCTCACCTCCCCCCCCCCCACTTCCCACCACATATTTTATCATTCGACATTCTGGTTTTAAATTCATGTTATGGCAAATAATAGATGGTAATGCTTTCCCCCCATCCTCATATTAATGGCTTTTTTTCTGACAGAACTTCGGCAAGTGAGAATGATTTAGAGACGCCCTTTTCGCCTCCCTCCCCTTCCTCCTCTTGGCAGTAGGCAACAAAGTGAAATCAGGAGGCCCAAATAGAAAATAATAAAATAAAAAGACGGCACCAAAAAAGATGCTCTCCCCTGCCCTTCCCACCCCTATTTTTAAAACCAGATTTTGAATGGTTGATTGTTAGAGTTGCCAACTAATCAGAAAAAAAAGGTTGGTTTGCTTTTGAGCTTTTAATAGCAGCTTAGTCCCAGACTTTAGCCTGGGAAGGTTTTCATGGCATAGAGAGAAGCACCATCATCTGTAAATGTCTACAGATCAAGCTGCTCTAAAGGTGGAGGAGTAGGGAGTGGAGAAAAAAGTTGGCAACCATAGTTGCATATTTCAGCTATAAGATTCATCAGAAAAATGTGCAAAGCTTTCTTTCTGGCTGTATGGTATGTTGTATACACGTACAGGTGTCTATGAATAAATGCACATTCTCACGTGAATTACTATACATGCATTCATTTTAAAAGGGAATTTCAAAATGTAGGGGACAAAGCTGGCCTAAGACCTCCAAAAACTTGGCATGCCAAGTGCTGCCGCTTGTTACTTGGTGAAGCTCCAATCTCTGCTGAAAAAAGGGGGACTCCAGAGAAAAGTGTGGGGGACAGAAGAGTAGTAGGCTAGAGTGTCTTCAGCTCTCTGGCCCATCACTTTCCTATTCTCCACTTTCTCCTTTGCTCTGTCCTTTCCTTTCCCAATCCAGGGTGTAGGAGGAGGAGCAGTGGAGGTGATTAGACTGACAGTGATGGGCACCATCTTCCAATCTCTGCCTGAGGTGACCTCCTCAGTAGGTTTCATGGACGGGCCAGTCCTGAGCAAAGATTAAAAAGGGTAAAGGTTTCCCCACTAGAATGGTCTAGTTGTGACCGAATGTAGAGGGCAGTGCTCATCTCCATTTCTAAGCCAAAGAGCCAGCGTTTGTCTGAGGACAAGTTTTCGTGATCATGTGGTCAGCATAACTCTACGCCGAGGTGCATGAAATGCCGTTGCCTTCCCACCGAAGTGGTACCTATTTCTCTACTCACATTTTTACATGCTTTTGAATTGCTAGGTTGGCAGGAGCTGGGACAAGCTACGGGAGCTCATTCTGTCATGTGGTCTTGAACTGCCAACCTTCTGGTCAGCAGCTCAGCGGTTTAACCTGCAGCGCCACCATGGCCCTTGAGCAAAGATTACATATATGCTATATCCACATTGAACATGTGATTAACTGTATTATCTATTTCTTTTTATTTACTTGATTTGTATTTTGCCTTTCAGTCATAGACATACCATGGCAGCTTATAAGCCTTAGAAAGACCACCAAACAGCATAAAAGCAACAAGAAAAAAAGCATAGTAGTTGTAGAAACAAAAGGTGGATTTCAGGTGTTGCTTTAAGGGAAGGGTGGGGCCAATCTGATCTCTTTGGGGCAGGGTGTTTCAGGGATATGGGGCTGTCACCAAAAAAGCCCTGCTTCTGCTTATTGTTTACTGAGCGTGAAGGATCCACCAGCAGGGCCTCTACGGTGAGTTGTAAAGGCAGGAAGTTTCAGGAGGAGGCATAACCCCATTCCCAGCTGTTTAGAGCTTCAAAGGCTAAATTTGAATTGGTCCTGGATGCATATAAGTAGCCAATGGAGCCAAGCCAAAACTGGTGTGATGTGCTCCAACAGCTCCATTCTAAATTACACTCTTGCAGCTACAGTTAAAACCAGCTGAAATATTGGCCCAGTTTTCAAAAACTGCCCCACTCAATATAGAGGACCAGTCATACCTACATCAAACACAGTTTACATTGATGTAACAAGTGAGTAACTTCTTTCATTTCTACCGAATAATGACATCTGAAAGTTTGGGAGAGATGTTTATTGGCCTCCTGAATGATTATCAAATCTATTCATGATATTTATAACACTATAATTGAAGCAGCTACAATGAGAAGGTAACAGTGCCTGAAATCTGCAGCTGGAGTGGGATCAAAGCAGAGATCAAAGTTGAGCAGATTAGAATATTAATTATTCCCATATCCTCAGGATAACACACACACACACAGACACACACGTGCGTGCGTGCGTGTGTGTGTGTGTGTGTGTGTGTTGGTCCAAGAGAGAATGACTCATTTCACAGCTTGTGAAATTCTAAGTGAAAGTCCACCAAGCTAACCTACTTTGCTAATGTTTATACCTGTATAAGTCTGTGGACAGGATTCTGAAACTGTATTATTTTTTGCTAAACTAACTTCCCCAACATAATTCTGCACCAAGTGAAGCCCAGATTCTTCACTGGGGAAGACTAGAGTTTGTAGCCTGGATAAATGATGGAAGCAAAGCAAATCTTCATATATTTGACTCTTTATTTGCAGTGTTTACAAGCACAGACCTCTGCACTTGGTAAGGTACACTGAACATAGTGGTGCTGAATAAACTTTATAGGATTGCCCTGTATATTAATGTTAAACTAGTTATGTCGTGTTTTTTTTTTAAAAATACAGCTGCTAATGATAGAAGACAATTGCATGTTACAGACATTGCATGACTGTAACTATGCAATAAATTGATTCACTATGCAAGGATTTGCAAATGAATAAAACAGATTTTGAAGAAAAACATTGTTTCCTTGTTTGTGAGACATAATATGCATGTGTCAAAGCATGTGTCACAGCAGGAACCATTTGAGGAGGCATCCCCTCCTGTGCATGAGTGAAAAAGGTATGCCTCTTCTAAAAGTCACTTGCCACCTGCAGTTCTTGTAAATATTCAAAACATTATAATATAAATTTATTAATAAAAACTGCAGATGGCAGGTGCAGTGGTGTTTCTAGAGGGGGCAGAGCACTACATTTTGCAGGATGAGCTCCTGTGTAACCTGGCCCCTCCCCCCTCGCCTTCAGTGCCAGTCGCAGCTGGAATAGCTGGCTTGGAGGCGTTGCTCTTGGAGCCGCGAATGGCTCTGAAGGCTAGGGGGGAGAGGCCGCATTACACAATATCACAGGCTCCTGCAAAACTTAGCATTTTGATCCCCTCTAGGAATCCCACTGTGCAGGTGCCACCTTAGAAGAGGCATTCTTTTTCATGTGAAGAGGTATTCCCTCTAATGTGAAGGAAAAGGGATGCCTTTTTTGAAGGTGGAGCTAACCTTGGCTACAATAAAGGTGTGGGATGTAGGGGATTGCCAGCTAGTAAGTTTCACTAGGTACTGTTCATGGTAGCATAGTTATAGGGGGGAGTGCAAGGTAAGAATTGCAGGTGACACAACACACTGTGTAAGCAGCCCCTCCCACTTGTCACTGAAGCCTACAACACTTCCACGCTGCTCCCCCTATAGCTATGCTATGCTACAGACTGTTCACAAGCTTTCAAGTGTACTTCTATTATCTTAAAGGGCAATGAAGAAACTTCATTTAAAATGTTTTTCATGGTGCTAATTATGCATTGAACTTGTTTCACACCTTTTCTCCAAGTTCCTTTGCTCCTTTTGTTGTCTCCCTTGCATCAGTTTCTGGATGGTAAGCTGCTTGGGGCAGGGACCTATCTTTTTATTCTACATAAAGCTTTATATTTGATCAAGATCTTTATATGGATGGCACTATAATAATAAATACTTGCATACCTGGCAATATACACGAGGCTTTTTCTTGTTGAATTCTTACAACAACCCCTAAGGTAGGTGATCCCAAAAGGGAGGAGGAGGAGTTAGTCACAGTGAGCTTCATGGTTAAGTGGGAGTCAGAACCTAATGCCCCCCCATCTTAAGGCTAAATTGCTAACCACTGTGCCACACCACCTCCAGTATTGATTTCATGCTTGATGCAATTGCAAAATGTACACAGTTCACGGTTAAATCAGGAAAATTGGGCTTCTAGAGACAGCAGCTAAGCAAACACATATTATGGCCTGATAGACACTGACTCAGCTTCTTGATCACTTGGGTTTATTACACCATGCAGCTGTTAAGGGCAAAGGAGCCCTGCCAAGGAAAAAAATGTATAGTCTCTCTGTCACCTGCAATATGGTGATAATAAATATGGGCCTACCTTATAAGACTGTCGTAAAACATTGCATAAATGGAAATAGACAATGCACAATTTGTCTCTGAAATGAAAATAGCTAACATTTACTAATTTCCATATGTGAAACGTGAAAATGACAATGAAATTTGTTGATTGGCTCTAGTTTAGGAGAAACTAAGAGTGCAATCCTAAACTGGAGTTAGGCCAGCATCAGCTAAGCCAGCAAAGTTTGGCCGGCACAAGGGCCACCATAAAGCGTGTTTTGACTACTTTTGCAGTCAGGAAGGATGACTTATGTCTGTGTGCTGCCCTCTCTGACTCCGAGAGTGGTCCAAACATATTTTACGGTGGCCCTTGTGCTGGCCAAACTTTGCTGGCTTAGCTGATGCCGGCCTAACTCAGTTTAGGATTGCGCCCTAAATGCATTGTGTACATAGGTGGTGGGCTGGCAGTACACGTCTATGGAACTGTCTACTGTGGATTTCTCAGAAACCAGGGCCAATTTTGCATTTTCATTGTCATATTTATGGTCAGCACCTCACAATCTATAAGAAATGACTAATTTAATCTGGAGGCATGACCTTTGTAAAAATTTGTTATCCATCATCATCATCATCATCATCATCATCATCATCATCATCATCATCA
>JAJKFI010000079.1:5320788-5335969 GCA_029204185.1 Lerista edwardsae
CATCATCATCATCATCATCATCATCATCATCATCATCATCATCATCATGTTCTTCTTCTTCTTCTTCTTCTTTTTCTTCTTCTTCTTCTTCTTATTATTATTATATATAATTTGCACAGCAATTTGCATGTTAGTTTTCAACAGTCAGGTTTCCTTCTGATTTACCTCACAGTGGATCCTTAACAATTGCTATTTCATTTTTCTCAATTTCTTCTACAGTGTTCAACAGAACCAGGGCAACCAAGAAAGTCCAAGCCTTCAAATATGCAAAAAGAAGAACTGATGATTTGGTAGCACCACCTCAGTTCCCGCGCTGTTCACAGCAGTGGCTGGAGAGCCAGAGAAGAATAGTGTCCACGAACCAGGGTCTCAAATATTGCATCAGTACCATTCACGGGGAATAGCATGGCCTATTAGCATAAGCCACCCATGAATTTTGAAGCCGGGTAACTAGTCCTCAGTGATAATTCACACAGGGAGCAACTAGCCTCAGAACCGATTGGATTGAAAGGAAGGAGTTCTTAAGTTATTGCAGAGGTTCCCTCAAGTTAACCTAAAAGTGAAATTGATGAGCAGCCCAATCCTAAACTGTGCTGGTGCCGTGGGTCTGCATGGGACTCCACTGTATCCAGCTCAGCTTTGGAGCAGGCTGGAGGTCTCCTTGCGGTTAGGGGTTATTTTTCCCCTTATGCCAAGTAACGCCCCAGCCTGCCTTATGGCGTGACTTGTGCCTGCTAAATAGCGCAAGCAGGGAGGCCTGGATGGAGATCAGGATACGGTAGAGGCCTGCTCTGCCAATCCTGCCTCCCTCCCAGGCCTGATCGCCCCCATTCTACCTTCCCCTGCCCAGGAAATGCCCCTCCTCGCCTCTGCTTCACCCTTCTGCTGCCCCTCTGCCACCTGGTGCTCCACTCACCTCTGCTGGGGGCTGATTCTTTGGAAGCAGCATTGTTAGGCGGCACAAGCCTCCCTGTGGCGCTGCTTACTTGCCGGGAGTCATGATGTACCTTATGGTACGTTTGCAACACCCTTCTCCAGCACAGTGGCACTTAAACTGGTGGATTTTCCAGTTTGAATTGCAGAGCAAGGGAGAGAAGGAACAATAGCCAGTGACGGCATCACTATGGGGGTACAGCTGGTGCGAACTGCACCAAGTTTGAGCCTCTGTGTGTGTGTGTGTGTGTGTGTGTGTGTGAGACACAACATCTCCCGAGTAGAGCCTCTGTTCGGTGATCTTCAGTGCTATCTGGGTCCAGCTTCCTTGTGCATTCAGCAATGATCACGTTTTCGCCACTCGCTAACAAGATCACGAAGTGACTGTGCCCAGAGAGGGCAGAAGATAGCCGAACTGAGGTGGTCTGGAGGTTGGCTTATTGCATTAGAAGCAATGCAAGAGGGCAGAAGGTCAGGGTCAACGTGATTATGCCATTATATGACCCTTGAACTTCCAGAATGCCAAGCTCCACTAGGTAAGTGCTATACCAGGTGTGATGCACCTTTGAGACACCTCTGACAGTAGCCACAAACTTCTGCTATGTAATCAATTAAATGTAATTATAACATAACTGGCTAACTAGTCCTTGGTAATCTCACCAATGATTAAAATCACTCGGTATCCTTAAATCACATGTAAAAGGTAAAAAGGGTAAAGGTTTCCCCACGACTGAATGGTCTGGTTGTGACCAACTGTAGGGGGCAGTCACAGATCTAGGAGGGGCTGGGGGGGGCATGAGCCCTGGGCGCCGTCTTGGGGCCATCTTGGGGGGCGCCAGTGGCCCCTGCAACATTGTGTGGGTAGACCTGGGCTTCAGAGCCCAGGTCTACCCATTGGGACCAGCCACGGGTAGACCTGGGCTCCCTACAGGTCTACTGTAGCGGGTAGACCTGGGCTCCCTACAGGTCTACTGTAGCGGGTAGACCTGGGCTCCCTACAGGTCTACTGTAGGTCTACTGGGCTCCCCACGTCTACCCACGGCTGCTTCCAGTGGGTAGACCTGGGCTCCCATGGGGGGGGGTCGCATGATGTCACATGCCCCCTGGGGGCACACTTCTATTGGCACCATGGGCGCCATTTTGATTAGATCCACCCCTAGTAGGGGGCGGTGCTCATCTCTGTTTCTAAGAGCTGGCGTTTGTCCTGAGGACAAGTTTCCGTGGTCATGTGGTCAGCGTGACCATACACCAAGGTGCACGGAATGCCATTACCTTCCCACCAAAGTGGTACCTATTTATCTACTTGCATTTTTACATGCTTTCGAACTGCTAGGTTGGCAGGAGCTGGGATAAGTGATGGGAGCTCACTCCATTGCACAGTCTTGAATTGCCAACCTTCTGATCAGCAAGCTCAGCAGCAGCGGTTTAATCCACAGCGCCACCATGTCCCTAAATTGCATGTGCTTCATATCAATTTGCTTCAATCTTTCTGAAGCCATTGATAAGCACAAACGTTCCCAATAAGCATCCTCTCCTTGCTCACACGGAAAAAGAAATCAGCTGAGGGTGAGACTTTTCTTGCCTCCTTCTACAAACTCTGTGAAATCTGTCTGTCAGCTATCCAGTGCTGTCTAATATAAAATATTAGACCCTGAAATAAAAATATGGAAGTCAAAAAGATGTAACATCTCTGAATATTCGGAACATTTCCAGTGACTATTCAACACACTGTTTTATCCTAACCATAAAATTGCAAGATCATTTCAGGGCTGTCCCATCCCTTTGGCGACTTGCCTCTACTGTTCCTCCATTTCCTTCTATTTCCTGGATTAGAGAGAGAGAGAGAGAGAGAGAGAGAGAGAAGCAGAGCTGGCACATCATTGGGCAAGCATTTGGCATGCTGTCTCAGGAGGACTTGCGCTGGCTCTGCATACATTAGGGGTGACTTGGCTCAGGACTTGAGCTTAGTGGCTTTGGCCCATCCCTGCCATCATCTACTATGAGGGAGTCTCTTCTCCATACGCTGTCACTGGCAGAGGCTTGGACGACATGCAGGCAGGACAGGGCCTTCTCTGCGATAGCCTATGGAATTCCAGAGGGGATTTGGAATGCCTCCTCCCTATTTAAAAGGGCTTTGAAGACCCACTTTTCTATCAGACCTTGGCTGGAACACTACTGCTGTTTTCTTTGAAGGTTTCTCTCAGTTGTTTCGTGGGAGAAGTGTGTGTGTGAAGCATGTTTGATTGCATTTTAACTGACACTCTTAGCCACCTTTGAAGCTGCTGAAGACAGGCAGGGTACACATTTAATAAATAAATATACCAGGCCTTAAGGAGCGGGGCTTGTGGGTCAGAGGTGAAGGTTTCCAGGGAGGCAGGAGTCTTCAGCTCTTCCTTGAGCAGAAATTAAACGCTGGGGCCACCCGTGGCTCGATCGACGTTACCATCCTGGACGCTAATCCCATTCATCCTCATGACAACAGAGCACCTTAAGCATCGCTAACACTGCCACAGCAGTGCCGGCATCCTGATATCTCTGGCCCCTACACTACAGGCACATAATACCAGCTGGCTGTTTTCAGCTCTCGGCCCGCGGCTTTACATAATAAAAATCAATAGCATGTTAATTCAAAAATAAATCTTTTATGTACACCTGCTGGACAGATTATGCCCCTATCTGTTAATGGGAACACGTGGGAAGTTTGATTCCTCTTCTCACCCCCTCCACCAGCCTCCCTCCCCTCCCCTCCACCATCAGCCCTCTCCAAATAAACACAGCAGAGGAAGTCTCGTACCATTGCAAAGATTTCTCCAATATTTGAAGAACAGTTTAGACCTGCACACAGTGTGTTGGTGATGATTTTGAAGAAAAAATATATTCAGATTTAACATTCTGCAGAATTAACATTTTTTTTGCACACATGTCAAAGAAGCGGTCACATGATCCACCTATCCTTATTTCCTAATATTGTATTACTTTAATTCTTTATAAATGTATAGCTCTTCCTTGTGCAAAGCCTTTCCCATGTCTCCTTTCCCATGGGCCAATGCTCCTGCTAGCGTCGGCCCAATGCACCAGCACTGATGCGGGGGTGACGGTTGGTGCCCCTGTGTTGGCACTAGTGACATTGGGCCAATGCAAGCCGTTAACGTTGGCCCAAGGGTGCAGGTAAGATTGCGCCCTGAAAGAGACACAAGGGAGACAACAGAAGAGGGAAATGGATGTATGGAAAGACTACAGAATATTTGATTATCATATATAGGCGTGCCCTGGTATCCAATTATTTGGTATCAACGGTTTCAGTTATCCATGGATAACTGGGATGTCTATTAAAAAAATAGGGGAACATGAAACAAATCTTTTTTTTACCTTGTTGCAGCAAAACCACTGATGTTCCTCTATCTTTAAAAAAGGCATCCCCAGTACCCACAATTTCAGGTATCCATGGGGAGGGTTTTTTTTGGAGCAGAACTCCTGTAGATACTGGAGCATGTCTGTAAACTTTCATAGGCATAGCATAGTTATAGTAACATTCCAGCAAATATCTGATATTTGCTGGAATGTTATTTTGTAACATCCCAGCAAATATCTGGGAACAGCACTTTTCAGCCTTATATAAAGACATTGAAAAGTCTCTACTAAAGGATTGCTTCATAAAGATAGATTTAAACCAGATTAAAGACAGATTAAAACTCCTCTATGGGAGCCCGTCACGCATAGTTAGAGTTACCTGATACAAACTGGGACAGAGTGCCTATACCTTTAACCATTGTTTTAAAGAGGCAATCTGGGCAGGTGCAACTCATCATGGAAGGGTTTCAAAAGATGCACCTGCCAAAATTCCCTCTTCCATGCAGTGGTTAAAGGCGCACTGTCCCAGTTTGTATCTGGTAATCCTACGCATAGTTATAGTGTAGGGTGTGGAAGAGGGGATTGGTCCAGAGGGTTTTAGAGAAGGATTTAAAAGGAAATAAGGGAGGTAGAAGAGAAGAGACAGGATGGTGTGATGGGGTGAAGAGACAGTTGAAGATGGTGGGAATGGGAGTAAAGATGGAGGGAACCAGGGCAGGGGACATGAAGCCACCCAAGTGATTGCTCCCTCCTCTGGAGAGGTGATGTCATGACGTCAATGTCCCGGGTGCTGGGGCCATTCATTGCACTTCTGCAGGAAGGGATATTTTCCAGCCCTAGAAGATGCCCGGTGGCTGAACATGGGAACTTCTGCAAGCAAAGGATGTATTTGACCACTGACCCACAGCCCCTTTCCCGTTGAATGCAGAATTCACAGAAGAGATTGGACCAATGTGTCTGAGGATGGCTTCTGTGCCTTGCAGTGCACCGCAGTAGTGCCCTGGGCAGGAAGTCAAGTTGGCATCTCTGGCCTTAAGAGGGCTTCCTAGTTGCTGACCAGGCCTCTAACGCATCTAATACAGAGTGTAATGAAAACACAAATAACATTCATTGAACTGTTAGCTTTGCCTCACAGGGCTCAGCTGGAGTCTTCCCCACCCCCTTTCCAAACCTGCAAAACATAATTAACTTGGTGTGAGCTTGCAAAAAAAAAAAAAAAAAATCTCACTCAGTCCAAACCCCTTGCACTGATATTGAAGTAACGCTGAGATTCCTTTTCCATAAATGCGAAGCAGACCTCTGTAAAACTAATTGGAATTTATTGCACACGTGAATAGCTGCATATCAATGAGGTAGTGCCATTCAGGTTTACGAAAGAGCTCATGGGGTTCTTTTCCCTGCTCCAAAATCCAATGTTTGGCATACCCATCTTGCTTAGAATCAAAGGTTAATTTTGTACATTTTTCTGGTACGCAGATCCCATTTTATCATGTCAACGGAAGCCAGCCCCTGGAGCATAGGACATGCCTGGCTTTATTCTCTGAAATCTTTACAGTATTTTCTTTTTTGCAGAAAAGGCTTTGTTGTGATTGCTCACCATTAGCAAAATAAATCCTTGAGCTAAGGCTTCAAACTTGAGAGGACACAGGGGGTCAAACGAAGCCTGATGTTACTAAGTGTGTCTAGTTAGAGGTTTGTCTTTTTTACTCTAACATGCTATTGTGGTTAAAGTTTTAATATCCAACCCTTCCTTCAAGGAGCTCCAGGAATCTGTATGTAAGTCTTCTCACTGTCACCACATTGTGAAGTATGATAGATTAGGCTGAGAGAGAGAGAGAGAGAGAGACAGACAGACAGACAGACAGACAGACATACCGACATCACCAAATAAGTTTTTGGGCCAAGTGAGGATTAAGCCTGGGCTCCCTAGTCTTTGTCCAGTGCTAGCCACTACACCATACTTCCTTTCAACAATAGCAACGGCATGGGGCCCCGATGTGAATAAAAACTGCAGAGCCAAGGTGGGGACAGTGTTAAACCCTTTACTTCTGCAACATTTTCCCCACTGAAAATATCCCCATTTGTCAGGTGACAGCTACCTTGGCCTTTGCCTCCTTTTAAAGACTGCAATGCAACACCACCACCCCCCGCCCCATTGCTCTGTCACAGTGATGCAGCAATGGGATGAGCGCATGGCAGCCAGCGTGGTAAAAAAAGATGGTGGCAGCCAGCGCAGCCATTGTGGGAGGAGGTGTGAACAGGTCTCTGCACTGTGTAGGCCTCTAAAGGGGCCTTCAGTGCAGTTTTGTTGACAAGGCTCACGCTGCGGTGATTAAGAGAATGATTTCTTTGCCACATTGTTCAAAGACCCAGTGTTTGCGGAGAGTTTTACTCCCACCCCTCCTCTCCACAAGAAGACCCTATTATCTTTGCCACAGCACTGTCTGTTTTTCAGGAGAGGCCCTGCTAGCACCCTCTTCCCATCCCCGACAAGCTACAAAACCATCAAAGGGGCTGTTGCTACCCCAAGGAGAGTTCTCCAGCCACAAAGTCTCACTTATTTATTTCATTCATAGCCCACCTCGCCTCCTGAGAACTCAGGGCAGCACTCACCACTCTTTCCCCTGACTCCCATTTTATCCTCATGACAGACAACCTGAGAGATAGGTTAGGCAAAGAGAGGGTGACAGGCTCAAGGTTACCCACAGTCAGTGCATACTGCAGAGGTGCTGCAGGAGGATGAGGCCCAGAGGCAGATCTAAGGGAGGGCAAAGCTCTACGTTTTGCAAGAAGCCTTACCTTGCAGTGGAAATCACTCCTCTCCTGCACCGTTTTAGCCAATCCTCACAGGGAACAGCAACATCTTGGCGTTGCTTACTGGCTACAGCAGCAAGGGAGAGGAGGGATTTGCATGACAGGGTAAGGCTCCTTGCAACACTTAGAGCTTTGCCCTCCCTGTAGATCCGCCTCAGATGAGGCCTGAGGGATGATAATGCCAGCAAACTGCACACTAACAGCATCTTCACAAGGTATCTCCTACTATACAAGGCAAAACCAGGGATGGCAGTTTACTAGAGACAAGTACAGGAAAATAGGGACCATCCCAGGCAAAACAGGGACACTTGGAGCATCTGGGCATCTCAGTCCAGCCACTGGCTTGCTAAGGATGCCACCCCTGAGACCGACCGTCCTGTGCCACCTGGTCCAGAAGAGCACCACCCAGCTCCATTCTTAATATGGCTCAGACTCACACTTCCGTTCCCCACATGCTTGCCAGTCTCCTTGCGTTGTTTCTTCCACGTTGAAGTTTAGATAGTAACCACCTTGGGGCAGGGAGCTCTGCTTCTGATGATTACTTTGTAAAGTCTCCTCCACAGTCAGGGTGCCATATACATAAATACATCCGGCCCATAGAACCTATCCGCTGCCCCCAAAGAAGATGATGCTTTAAAGGAGTCTGCCCATGTCCAACTGAGGCCAGGCAGCAGATTGGCAGGAGACCCTTTTCTCTACTTGCCTGCTTCCACCCCCCCCCCCAGCTCCTTGAATTTGAAGAGGGGGATAGAACAGAAGAGGAAGTGTGGAAGAAAGGTGAGTAGTGGGCTAGCGCAGGGGTGTCAAACTAATTTCATACAGTGCTCCCAATAGCATTTATGATGCCTGCTGAGGGTCAGAAGGGATGTCATTAAGCAGGAAGTGATGTCATTAAGCAGGTCATGACCAGAAATCAGCATTTTTTTCTCACTTAGGAACTCATTAGCTACATATAGAAAGAAAAATATGTGAAACTTGACCATATTTTCAAGATTGACCATATTTTCATGCCCAATTATCATGTGGGCATTGACACCTCAGCAATTTCAGCAGTGACACCTCAGCACAGCTCAGCAGCTGAGGGTGGTGCTGGGAGAGCCCGAGGGCCGGTTAATGAGCTTCTGTGGGCCTCATCTGGCCCTGGGCTTTATGTCTGACACCACTGGGCTAGAGTGTCTCCAATCCTCTACCACTCGCCTCTACACTTCCTCTACGTTCCCCTCTTTCTTTTTGAATCAAAGGAGTAGGAAGAGGAGGAAGTGTGGTGGAGTAAACAGGTAAGGGGGTGGAGGCATTTGATATCCTGCTTCAGGAACTGAAAGATCTTCAATTGGCCTTTCCCTCCTTGGCTATTTATATCTATTAACAATCCAGGTGTAGGACGGTTCACCACAGATTATGACGATAATTGTTCCCACTGGATCTAGATGGACAGGTGTGCCGTAACTGCAGGTAAAACAGGGATGCATAGGCAGACACGGCACTAGTTGAGGACTGACTAACGGCACTTCGGTTGACATCCAAAAGCAAACAGCTTGCTGAGCCAAGTGTGAAAAGAAGCCCAGATGGAACAATCCTTAATTGTACATGCGTTTTAAATCACTGTGATCAGTACTTGCAGGACTCATCTCATTTGAAATAATAGGACTGGGGGAATTGAAAAACGATAACATTGGAATCCAATGTTTTTTGTCTGTTTGGCAAGAACGCTCAGCTGCTTGATCCAGTAGCATAGCCAGAGGGGGCAGCAGTGCAGTAAGTACTGCAGGTGCCACAACCCGTAGTGTAAGCGGCCCCTCCCACTCGCTGTTGGAGCCATCCTGGGCACTGATAGCAATGTGCCACACCCCCTCTGGCTATGTTACTGGCTTGATCCAACACAGCAGCGATGACTGGGATCCTTCCCTGCCTACCTTCAGCACAGCAGTGAGAAAAGCATTTGGCTTTTGTGAGCTTTTTAGAGTTTTTGCAAGCGCCCTCCATCAACTCTGTTTTACTCTGCTGTGCAAGCATTGCAAGGCTGTCTTTTAAAATTAATGTATTGTATTTTATAGTTACAGAATGTAAGCTGCCTTGAGCGATGAAAGGTCATTGCCTTCATCTGCTGCTTATGGGCTTCCTAGAGGCCACAGTGGGAAACAGGATTCTGCATTAGCTGGGCAACAAGGTACTTCCCAAGTTCTCCTTAGTGCAGAATTGGTAGAAACTAATACATTAAAACCAATATATGAGTGGGAATGGGAATGCAAGGAATAATAGCCCAATCCTATCCAGGCACTGGCTCACTCCCCTCCTCCCAGCCCTGGTTCACTGGGGCCCACAGGGTGACCAGAAATGATGGAGAACACCATTGTCCATTCAATGGAGTAGTTCTCATTAAATTATGGCCCTGGGAGCTAGCTGATCTGTAGGATGTCCATGAAGGGCACCTCCGATTTCCATTCAGAAAAAAGCATGTCAGAATCAGAAGTTTAGGAAAAGACTGCATTATTTACATGGCTACATGCTCTATGTCAGTGGTTCCCAGACTGTGGGTCAGGACCCACCAGTGGGTCGCAAGCCAATTTCAGCTGTGTTGTGAAGCACCATATTGAAAATATGGGAAGATGGGATGCTGGAAAGGGGGAGGGGCGTGTGGTTGTTTTGCTTGTGTCAAGGTTGTAAATAGGCATTGTTCTTTCTGATTCACTTTGCAATTGGAAAATGACTGAGAAATAACCCAACTTATTGCTATATCCTCAAGAAAGCAGCAGGCTCTGGCATCATAATGGTGGCACTTCCAGCCATGATGTCACTTCCGGTGCGTCCTGGACACATTCTCATTCTAAAAAGTGAGTCTTGGTGCTATCACTGCTCTGTGTGATTGCATTTCATGAACATCCTACATGCAGGGCAGAGGAAGTAGGCAAAATGCACCACTCTGAAGTATGTTGGTAGCTCAAACACCATGACTATTCCTCCTCCCTCTCCCCCACCTCTTTTCTACTTAGCTCAATCTGGCTCACGTCTTTAATAGTGACTTCACTGTGGCGTCGCACTCCCTGTTCTGTGCTTTAGTCCTCTAGAGTGACATTTAATCGATATGGTGCTCCTGACAACATCAGCGACAATGGAGACCCTTAACAAAAGTAATGCTTTCACCTCGGGTGGTCAAGACAGATGGAAGCCTGGGTGACATGAGAAGCTAAAGAAGGCTTCGGCCTACATGCCTGGAGAGTTGGCAGACACTGGTGGGAATAGGCACCCAAAGGCAGAAAGTCGCAGCACAAGTTTCATCTTCCTCAGACTACAATCAGAAGAAATGTTGCCTTGAAGAAAAACAAAACACAGTTTGTGCAGTCATATCTCCCTGAGTTACACATGAGGGAATATTTGTATTTTTGTTCTCTTATATCCAGAATTTTCCACAATGGATGTGGGGAACTCAGATGTTGTCAGTAGAGTAGCCGGAGTGGTAAGTATGTCAGGTGCCGCAATGTGCCAGGTAAGTGCCCCTCTCCCTTGCCATCGGAGCTCTTTGGGGCATGGATGTCCGCAAGCAGGGCAATAAGGCAGAAAGGCAATAGCTCTCTCCCACTATTGTACTCCACAGTCCCTCAGAGCATGGAGATTCCAAATTGCCATTGTGACTAATAACCAGTGTCAGATTTTCCCTGCTCCATGATTTTGTCTAAGCTCCTTTTAAAGCCAACTAAGCAAAGCCTTATGGAAAGCTGACAAGCAGGACGTGAAGACCACAACCTTCTTCTGTTGTTTGTCTCCAGCATACAGTATTGGAGATAGACTGCTCCTATTCATGAAGGTTCTGTTTCCTAATATGACAGCCAATAAAAACATAAAAGGAGTCCTGCTGGATCAAATCAGAGGTCCATCAAGTCCAGCTAGTTCTGTGCTTCTCTTCACATGCTGTGGTTGTTGCATCTTGAACCTGCTTCTGCAAGGTCAGCCCATATCATGCCCCATTTTTCCCCCAAAGCTGGGAATGGAAAAGTGAGGTGATGTCCAGTAATATAGCTTCTGCCTGGACTGTCTCAGGTTGCTTTTGATTTACTGCATGATAAACCTGTTTTTACTGAAGAGGACAAAAGACACAAACCTCACCAGTGTTACCAGGATTCGCAGTAAATCTTTGTTGCTCTCATATAACGTTCCCTTTGCTTTTCTTTGCTGCAGTTAATTTGGATTGGATGTCCAACCACTGGATTTATGGCTGGAATTTGACACACTCCCAGCTTTCCATGTCAAACAAAAAATCTCTAGAATCGTGCTGCTATTATAGAACAACATCAGCTAATGTGGGGTAATGGAAGACACCGAATGCATCGGACAGCTTCACCATTTAATGAGCAATGTTTTCCAACCTGGCAGTCATTGCCTTGCCATTTTTATTTGCCACAGTGAACACTGGAGAACTCATAGAAACAGATTGCCTTGGATTGGTAGAGTGTAGAAAGTAGACCGGAGCCCTACAGCCCCATTACTTGTGGAGGGAGCCATCATTCAGTGGCATAGCTAAAGCATCTGCTACCTGGGGCAAAGAAGATTTTGTATTTTCCTCCCCCCCCCCAATGAAATAAAATTTAATTTAATAAATAAATAAATAATACATATATTCCAATGAGGTTTGTTTTATTGCATTCAGCATTTAATTACCTTTCCACTTATGCATAACATGTATAACATGATGGTACTATTTGTACTTACCAAAGTTGTCACAATTTTGGCCACTAGTGTCAAGTTTAGCTTGTTGCTCCCCTAAAGCTTGTTGCCCCATGAAACTCCTACCCCCTATACCCTCTTAGCTATGCCACTGGTGGCAATGCTTATGTTTTACAGGTTCAGTCAGAGTAGATTCAGGGTCTGACTCAATAAAAGGCAGTTTCATAAGTTCACAAGCATTTCAACATTGACATCTGAAGGCAGTTTCACATACTGTATATGTAGGAAACCTGCCATTATGCATGAGGTTTCCTATATATATGGGAAGCTGGACATCTCCTGTGTCCATTTTGCAACTTCTTATGTACTTCTTATGAACAATTTCTATTGGGTCACTTGGTGCCTACAGAGAGAGCTGGCCCAACACTTCCCAATGCTAAATGCTTCCCCTCCTTACCTGGTGATATGCCAGGCTGTGCACCTGCATTCCCTGGACTGAACACCAATGGGGAACCCTGAACACCAATCAGGATCGGAACACCAAAACAACAGCACAAGGAAGTGGATGGTGAGGAAGGAGGAGCAATGAGCAGTGCGTTGCCACCTCCTCCCTCCTTCCTTTCATCGCTCCTCATGCTGCTGCCTTTGTGTTCTGATCCCAACTGGTACACCAATATATCGGTGCAAGGAAGGGGGAGCAAGGGGGCAGTGGAGCAATCTGGCCCTTCTCGCATCAGCTTCCATTTACAGCGCAATCCTAAACTAGAGTTAGGCTGGCATAAGCTAAACCAGCAAAGTTTGGCCAGCACAAGGGCCATCATAAAGTGTGTTTGGACTACTCTCAGAGTAAGAGAGGATGGCTCACATCTGTGTGTTGGCCTCTCTGACTCCGAGAGTGGTCCAAACGTACTTTACGGTGTCCTTTGTGCTGGTCAAACTTTGTTGGCTTAGCCTCTGCAGGCCTAACTCAGTTTAGGATTGAGCCCTTAGTGTTTCTAAGTTATCCCCTAGATACACTCCCTGAACCCAGGGGTCAGGACCCCCAAAGGGGGTCGTGAACTGATTTTCAGGGGGTCAACCACAGCTTGGGGCAGCCTTTTTTAAAAGCTGGGCACCACCATCTTGGGGGCTTCATTTTGGCTAGGGAAGAGGCTTCTCCATTAAACTGTCACTTCGTCAATGCTGGTGGCTGCCACAGAAATTAGCCTTGCTATGGGCTTGACTTGGTGTGTGCATATGCATGTGATAAAGCCTCTTCTGGGTCTCTTTCTGAGCAGGCACATCACGCCTTCCATGTGCATGCACAGGTGAGTTTCAGCACATGGGGAAGGGGAACGTAAATACTCTGAAGACTGTCTAAAATTTGGCTTTACTACCATGATCAGCAATGTCATAGAGAAGCCACAGTGCGTTCTGTGCAAGGTTGTTCTCAATGCTGAATCAATCACTGAACTCAAAACTCAAACGTTGCTTAGCTACAAACCATTCAGAACATTCTAAAAAGGATGTGGAGTTTTTTTTTGAACTTTCAAAAAGTGTGATTTATTAAAAACAATCTTTACTTCCTGCTGGAAGTGGGTTAATGACATCACTTCCAACTCCAGGTCTTGGGGGGGGGGGGTCCAGACAAGTTGTCATACCTAAAAAGGGGGTCCCAGTGCAAAAAAGGTTGGGAACCACTGCATTAAAGGGTGTCGGCTGCCATCTTCGTTGGGCCTAACACGTGCCCCCTCTCATGATGCTCTGCTGCCTGCCCCCGCTAGCTACGCCACTGGCTGGATCTTTCATGATGTGCATTCTTATAAGTTGAACTTCCAACTTCAGTCTATTTGCTAAGTGGCCTTATGGACGTTGCTTGCACAATATTTTAATGGGGTTTATTACACTTTAATTATATTTCTTGCTGGTTTTCTTGTAAAATTTGTTCGTAATGCTACTGCTGCTAACTAAGTTTTCATTCTATTTTGGGGGGCTGCTGCTTGTTTGGTATTGATGTTTTGAATGCATGCTTTTTAAATTGAAAAATTGGAAATTGAGACTGAGAGGTGGGCTATAAATATTTTTAATGAAGGACAAAAGATAGAAATAAAGAAGGCAGTGCTAGAAATGAATGATTCTGCTCTAGGCAAGAATTATTTGTGTGTGTGCAAATCCTTCCCCTTGTGCTCACGCATCATCCTTCTAACTAAACACTGTACAACAGGCTCCATGTTGGGTTAAACATGCCCAGAATAGTCTAGGATTGTGTTTTGATATTTACGATATTGATCTGATTTTAGATATTTTGTAAAAATCATAACTCAAAAATAGCAGGGCTCCAACTGGGAATCATATACAGTACCATAATCAACAAGCAGAAGAATATAGGATTGTAATTTCAAACCTGTGTGTGCAAAAATAAATGCAAGTCCATATGTTAATCTCTCTTTCAAATTAAGATAATAGACAAGATCCAACTAGAAGGTATTTTAGCAGGGAGAGGTTGTTGTTTTTGTTTCAATCCTAGCAAATTTGTGAACTTCAAAATGGAATTGGGAAGGTGTTATGTTGAATGTGGATTGACTTAGAATTTATTTGTTCCGGCTCCTCTGGAGGTTCAGAGTGGCTTAATAAAAAAGAGTAAATATATTTAAAATGCTACCAGTTCAAACACATGTCTTGCCCACTCCCTGCTGCCACAATTGAATTTCAAAAATCAAAGGGGTTGAGACTTCTTTCCAAGTGGTACATTCCAGCAGTAGTGTAGGTCCAGGGGGTGGAGTAGTAAGTATTGCAGGCATTGCAATGTGCTATGTAAGCAGCCCCTCCCACTCGCCAGAAGCTCTGCTGGTTGCCCAGTACCCGTGTGACAAGTAGGCAGCTGAGCCAGTCATGGTGAAGAATTCATTGCTGCTTCTACAGCCAAAAACTCCCCTTACTGTATTGCAGTATGGATTCTGGGGCTAAGGCCACTTGCCTTCCTGACTTAGGGCCCAATTCAACCCAACTTTCTAGCACCGATGCAGTCGCAATGCAGCCCCAAGATAAGGGAACAACAAACATTCTCTTCTTTTGAAGGGGCCATAGGATTGGGCCCTAACTTACATGATGGCTGAAGCATCATAACCAGAATGCGCCAATGCCACATTCTATAGAATAATACAGAGAACAATGATAACAAACAAATTTGCTTCAGAGACTTTCAGAAATAACCTTCTCTTTGCTATCTTGAGCTGAGGTTTCACAATCTGGCGCGTCACAATTACCTGACATTCCCACGACCAAGCATAGGCTCACAAATATCCTCCACGGTTTACAAGGTTGACTTGTGCAGTAATTCTCAGTTGGCAGCATTTCTACTTTCCCTGACAAGCTATTGAATCATAATTCCTCATTTATATGCCAGCTCTCTCTCTCTCTCTCTCTCTCTCTCTCTCTCTCTCTC
>JAJKFI010000079.1:5335979-5366605 GCA_029204185.1 Lerista edwardsae
GAGAGAGAGAGAGAGAGAGAGAGAGAGAGAGAGAGAGAGAGAAAGAGAGAGAGAGAGAGAATGTGTGCGTGAGTGGGTGTGAGTATGGATGCCTAGGCTAAGCTCTCTTTTCCTTCTCTGTTGAATGCAAAGAGACTTTTCTGAAAAATAACAAGAAAACACCCCAGGTATCAAATGTCCTTAGCTTGGGAGTTAGAATTGCCAGTTTGCCAAAAACAATCTCCTTTCTCCAGCATTTTCTTCTTTCTCAGACAGGTGGGCAGCAAATCTTAACATCAGGCTACTTTGGGGATGAAGTGTGCTGCGCCCCACTCTTCTGCTGTTGGGGTACACTGAATTCTACTCTGTTTCTGGAACCGGCTTCCTGGTCCCTTTTTCAAAGGTCAGCTTGTGGCATCATCAGGACCCAACTTGTGATATCACTGCCCCACTACTTCAACATGCACAGGTTTTGGAATGCATTGACATGGCAATCCTAGTAGGTGTTCATAGTCAGCCATTAATCATGAGAAGATGAGCTCCTGATTGGAAAGAAGCTAGGAACGGCAACTCATGCAGAGATGCAACAGACACCCCCCCCTGCGGTGGGCAAGTCAATCCACTGACTGTAGGGGGAATGATTGGATGCTTCTCTCCCTCACAGTGCACTGGCCTGCCCCGGGCCACAATGGGAGTAATACCGTTCTAGGAACAGGACTATGTGGATTTTCCTGCTTTCCTCAGTCATCCGAAGTTTTTTGCTCAACTGGAACTGAAATGTCAGATTATGACCCCCTGTGAAGCAGCAAAGAGGCACCTGTTAGTAGTAAAGATGGCTTTATTTAAGAATGAGGGAGAAACTCAAAATGATGTGCCTCACTTGAAAAAAAAATGAATAAAATAAATACAATGACAAAAGAGCAAACCAAACTCATAAAATAACAACTATGACTAAGCACCCAGACACAGCCAAATAACACTGAACTTTAAAGTAACTCCTCCCCCAGAAACTAGGAACTAAAGACATGTTAAAAGTAAGATGTTCTAAATTCTTGAGGAACACCAACAGCAAGGAGGTGGTCCTGAGCTCCTATGGTAAGGAGTTCCACAGCCTGGGTGTCACAGCAGAGGAGGTCTTGCACACAGGTTATTGCCAAGTTATCATGATCACATCTACAACAAGGGTTCTAGAAGTGACCTCAGAGGATGAGCAGATTCATAAATGGGGAGGGGGCTAATTCTTCCGCTATCTCAGTAGTAGGCTGTTCATGGCCTTATAGATCAAAACCTGCATACAGTACTGTGCCCAGAAATGTACAGGCAATCAATGCACAGGCCTGCTGTGATCCTTGAGGTTGACTTAGGTCAGCAGTTCTCAAAACCTTTTAGACCAGGACCCACTTTTTAGAATGGCACTTGTGTCAGGACCCACTGGAAGTGATATTAATCTGGAAGTGATGTCATAGCTGGAAGTGACATAATCAAGCAGGAAGCACCATCATTGTGACATAATCAAATGACACTCCTGGAATGCAAACTGGCATTCTTGGACTGCAGCAATTGCACAACCATGAACCACCCTTGACATAAAGGAAGAAGACAAAATATGTAAAAGCACTGAATTAAAAACAATTTTTAAAAATCCTCACTTGTAAATCCAAACTGTTAAAACTCAGAAAAGGAATATTGCAAGAGTAAGGTCTGCAGCTTCCAAGATGTCTGCTCCCAGCTTTCAGCGACCCACCTGACACCAAGTGGGTACCAACTCACAGTTTGAGAAACACTGACTTAGGAGGTTGCCCCAGGCAGCAGATTGGCAGGCAGTCTGTCTAGAGGGTGTGGCAGGGGGTGTCCCCATCAGCACCTTCTCTGTAACTAGGATGGAGTCTAGTGGCAGTTGTGCACCCTCCTGGCATAGTGCCCTGGGCAGGTGCCCCTCAGACTCCGCCCAAGTTACATCTCTGAGTGGTGGTTGCAGGGGAGCAATTGTGGCAAAAATTATGCTGTTCTCTCCTCCTTGTGGGCTTCCCAGAGGCAGCTAGTGGGCCACTGTGGGAAACAGGATACTGGACTAGATGGGTCGGATCTATACAGTGGCGTTTCTACAGGGATGGCAAAGCTCTAAGTTTTGCAAGAAGCCTTACCTTGCAGCGGAGATTACTCCTCTCCTGCACCGTTTTAGCCAATCTTGGCGTTGCTTACTGGCTACAGCAGCAAGGGAGAGGAGGGATTTACACAACAGGGTAAGGCTTCTTGCAAAACTTAGAGCTTTGCCATCCCTGTAGAAACGCCTCTGGATCCATAGGGCTTTTCTTGCATTCTTATGTCCAGGGCTGGGCTTGCTCTGTAGATGGTATAACAGAGGCATAATGTGGCCTTACATTTAGTTGGGGAGAGCAACTGTCTCTCTTCAACCCAGCCGTTGAATACTGTACCTCTGTATTAAATATAGTACCTTTATATTTATTAATTACATTTTAAAATCTTCATATTTTTCACATATTATACCTTCCTCCAAGGAGGTCAGGTGTGTGTGTGTGTGGTTCCTTCCCTCCTCCTGTCCTCACAACAACCCTGTGAGGTAGCTGAGGCTGAGATATGAGACTGGCTCAAGGTCACCCAGGACATTTCATGGCTGAGCAGGAATTTGAACCTGGACGGCTGCATGGCTGCCTGCTTTTTCTGCTTTTT
Organism: Lerista edwardsae; assembly: GCA_029204185.1. Taxonomy (NCBI): domain Eukaryota; kingdom Metazoa; phylum Chordata; class Lepidosauria; order Squamata; family Scincidae; genus Lerista; species Lerista edwardsae. The sequence goes on from JAJKFI010000079.1 coordinate 5,338,650, forward strand.
TTTCCAAAGCAGAAGAAAGAGGCAGCTGATCAGGGCTACGTTTAGCCGCTCTGAGAGTGTCTGTGATTGGAGGAGCAGGAGAACTTGCTCTTCCCCTGGTAGCCTTGCTCTGACCATCCACTTGCTTCTTCCACTTTGAAAAAAAGGCAGAAGAAGTGGGTGGCTGATCACCATTCTGAGAATGGCTATGGGGCGGGGTGGTGGTGGTGGAGCAGGAGAACGTGTCCCCCTCATAGCCATTCTCAGAAATCTAGCATGCTGTTCTGAGCAGCTGCCCACTTCTTCTGCTTTTTTTCCCCAAAGTGGTGCACAACCAGAAGTAATTGTGGTGATGGTCAAGGGGTGGCATTTGAGGGGCAGACCCCTGGGAGGCACAGGAGCCAGCTCTGTTGCTGCTTTCATCAAGAGCTTCCATAGCTCAGTGATCTAGCCTGTGCTTTGCAGAAAGCCCCACATTCAATCCTTGGCACCTTCAGGTAGGACGGGGGAGAAGACCCTCATCTGAAACCCTGGGTCAGGCAGTACTAAGTTAGATGGACAGACCAATAGCCTGGCTTGGTGGAAAGTGTCTTTCAATGCCGCTGACTGAACAGAGTGGGCTTCTCCACATGTTAAGCTGCTCCAAGTTCCCTCAAACTTCCGCTTTGCCTCCCCTTCCTTTTGCCCTCGCTTGGCGCTTTGTTAGATTGTTCAAAGGAATTAAAATAACACAACCCAGCCAGCCTATGTGCTGTTTGTTTTGGGTTCAATGGCATCTCATTTACACGTGTTAATTGCAACTAATTGGCACTAATTGGATGAATAGGAAACCCTCTGGGAGCACTCATACCTTTAATTTGTAGTAAATATCATTAATTAACATATGCTAATTAGAGCCAATTAACATTGATTAAGGGTTGCCAGCTCCTTGGAAAGTACAACTATCCATGCTGCATTTAAGTCAGCACAAAAATATGAAATCTGCTTGAAGGATAAAAGGAACGAGGGAGGCGGGAGAACAGGCAGTGGTGGTACCCATCGGCTGCTTTTGTGGGATTTCTGGATGCTTCCAGCATGAAGTCTTAAGTGGTCACTGCTGTAACACTTAGGCATCAAGGCAAGACCTAGAATTCCTAAGCTAGTGCCTAAGAACTGGTGTAATGCAGGAGCTAGAGACAAGCCCTGTTGGCCAAAGACCCATCTCACCTTGTACCCTGTTTCCAACGATCAGGGCTGGCATCAGGGGGTTGGCAGAGGGATCACCTTGTTAGCCATGGAAGTCTCCCAATGTGGCAGGCGACACCCCAGTGACTCACGCTTAGCTGAGTGGCTTGCGCCATCCTCCATAGTTTCTTTCTCTATCTGCTTGTGGGCTTCTTCAGAGGCCCCTGTGATGATGCACTGCTGGTCTATGAGGAAGGCCATTCACAGATGGCTATGCAAGGCTGGAAAGAAGATGACAACAGAGCAACTGGCTCTGTCGCCATCCCAGCTGCTGATCCCGGCTACTTGGGCCAGCTTCTTGGAGGGGGGTGCTATTTCAAGCCCATTGGACTGCCTGCTATAAGGGGTGGCTGGCAGGTGTGGGGTGATTTAGTCTTGCTCTGCCAGCTGCCTCTCTTCCATAAATCGCTCCATTCCCTTCCCATTATTTCCACAAACAAACTTGCTGAGATAACTTATGGTTCCATCTTTTGCTTCTGTCTTGTGTTAGAAAGATCAGGCCCTAAGCAAATAATGACCAATAAATATTGTTATGTGCTTAGGCACTTGCTAAGGTAGCCTTCTGCCCCCCCCCATTGCTACATACATTAACAAGCACCCAAAGCAAAACTGATAATGATCTCTTCCTAGCAGGTCCTTCTTAAATTGGTCCTCTGTGGTTCTCCATTCACAGATCATCAACACGTCCAGATCATGGCACCTGGTCCCCAAATTGTCCCATGGAAAAAAAAATCATTACAGTATAAAACCAGTGCCAGATTTATATCAAGGCTTTGCATATTCTGTGCAAAATAATTCACGGTCTGTGCGTTGAAATGCCAGATTCCACAGACCCAAATAATTAGGAATTAATTTGCAGAAGGGCAAGAAGCCACAGAGATCAAGAAACCCCACGCTTTGGCTGTCAGTTCTGCATAGCATCTCTCCTCTCTCGTTCTGAGATTTTTCCAGCCATTTTCATGTTTTCAAGCTTATTTTCACATCCATGAGGGCTAGAAACTTGGCAAAGCCAAAAGCAGAGATTCTCAAGATGGTGGATTTCATACCTGGTTACCAAGTTCTGCATATGTGAAGTGAGAGTGTAGAAGCACCCTTTGAAATCTAGGTGGGGCCTCTTCATGGGTTTGGCATCTGCAGATTTGACTTAGCACAGGTTCTGGACCCATGCTGGAGGCAGCACCTGACCTGGTGAAAAGCTTCTGGAGCTTTTCTTGGTGTGGTCAGAGTAGAGCCACCCCAGCGGTTTTTTCCACCTCCAGCACGTTCACCAATGTGGCTGATTGGCCATGCCAGAAGTAATTGTGGCTAAGCGGCCGCACTGATGAAAGTTGTTTTTTTTGGGGGGGGGGGGCGGAAGCGGCCCACAGAGCTGGAAGTAATTGTGGTAGTGGTGTCATTGCAATTTCTTTGGGTGGTGGTGGCGGCGGGCTGATTGGAGAGACCCAGGATGGCGCGCCTGTTGGTTATGCCACCGCCAAAGAACATCTCCAGTCACGTCTGGGAGCTCAGGTGAGGCTCAGTCTCCTCTGTTCTCCTGACTGCATATAGAGAGTTTTCTACTGCCGCTGAGCCTCATGACTGATCAGTAATCCAGGGCCTATGGGGATTCCTACCAGATGATGGGGGGAGCAGCATAGGACTGTTGTGACCCACATTTTGGGCACCACTGCCCTAAAGTATATTTTTATGGAGGGCAGGTCTCTCTAGCCACCACTCCTGATGACTATATGCTATCTACAGGTTCAGAGGCAGTATTTATGGCTCTGAATACCAGTTGCTGTGAAGCAACAGCAGGAAAGGGCTATTATTTTTCTACATGCCCTTTTGCTGGGAACATCTGATAGGTCATTGTAGGAAACAGGATACTAGGCTTGATGGCCCTTTGCTCAGATCCAGTGGGGCCCTTCTTATGTACTGTACTCCTTACATAGCTGCCTAACAAAGTTTTCTGAGAGTGTAATCCTAACCTAGAGTTAGGCCAGCACAGTTAGGCCAGCAAAGTTTGGCCAGCACAAGGGAAAACATAAAGTATGCTTGAACCACTGTTGGAGTCAGAGAGGCCTGCACACAGACATGTGCCATCCTCTCTGACTCCAAGAGTGGTCCAAATATGCTTTACGGTGTCCCTTGTGCTGGCCAAACTTTGCTTGCCTAACTCCAGGTTAGGATTGAGCCCTGCTATGGAGCTCACCCCAGAATTTGGATGCAGAAGCTTTTGAACTATATACAGTGCGCAAAACAATAAAGGGAACACTTAAACAACACAATGTCACTCCAAGTCAATCACACTTCTGTGAAATCAAACTGTCCACCTAGGAAGCCACACCGATTGACAATCAAGTTCACATGCTGTTGCACAAATGGAGTAGACAACAGGTGGAAATCATAGGTAAGTAACAAGACACCACCAATAAAGGAGTGGTTCTGCAGGTGGTGACCACAGACCACTTCGCAGTCCCTATGTGTTCTGGCTGATGTTTGGGTGACCTTTGAATGCTGGCGGTGCTGTCACTCTAGTGGCAGCATGAGGCGGAGTCTGCAACCCACACAAGTGGCTCAGGTAGTGCAGCTCATCCAGGATGGCACATCAATGCGAGCTGTGGCAAGAAGGTTTGCTGTGTCTGTCAGTGTGGTGTCCAGAGCATGGAGGCGCTACCAGGAGACAGGCCAGTACACCAGGAGACGTGGAGGAGGCCGTAGGAGGGCAACAACCCAGCATCAGGACCGCTACCTCCGCCTTCGTGCCAGGAGGAACAGGAGGAGCACTGCCAGAGCCCTGCAAAATGACCTCCAGCAGGCCACAAATGTGCATGTGTCTGCTCAAATGGTCAGAAACAGACTCCATGCGGGTGGTCTGAGGGCCCGATGTCCACAGGTGGGGGTTGTGCTGACAGCCCGACACCGTGCAGGACATTTGGCATTTGCCAGAGAACACCAAGATTGGCACCCTCGCCACTGGCGCCCTGTGCTCTTCACAGATGAAAGCAGGTTCACACTGAGCACATGTGACAGACGTGACAGAGTCTGGAGACGCCAGGGAGAACGTTCTGCTGCCTGCCACATCCTCCAGCATGACCGGTTTGGCAGTGGGTCAGTAATGGTGTGGGGTGGCATTTCTTTGGGGGGCCATACAGCCCTCCATGTGCTCACCAGAGGTAGCCTGACTGCCATTAGGTACCGAGATGAGATCCTCAGACCCCTTGTGAGACCATATGCTGGTGCGGTTGGCCCTGGGTTCCTCCTAATGCAAGACAATGCTAGACCTCCTGTGGCTGGAGTGTGTCAGCAGTTCCTGCAAGATGAAGGCATTGATGCTATGGACTGGCCCGCCTGTTCCCCAGACCTGAATCCAATTGAGCACATCTGGGACATCATGTCTTGCTCCATCCACCAGCGCCACGTTGCACCACAGACTGTCCAGGAGTTGGCGGATGCTTTAGTCCAGGTCTGGGAGGCGATCCCTCAGGAGACTATCCGCCACCTCATCAGGAGCATGCCCAGGCGTTGTAGGGAGGTCATACAGGCACGTGGAGGCCACACACATTACTGAGCCTCGTTTTGACTTGCTTTACGGACATTACATCGAAGTTGGATCAGCCTGTAGTGTGTTTTTCCACTTCAATTTTGAGTATGACACCAAGCCCAGACCTCCATGGGTTAATAAACATGATTTCCATTGATGATTGTTGTGTGATTTTGTTGTCAGCACATTCAACTATGTCAGGAACAAAGTATTTAATAGGAATATTTCGTTCACTCAGATCTCGGATGTGTTGTGTAAGTGTTCCCTTTATTGTTTTGAGCAGCGTACTATATGGCTACTATATGACTCATGTTGAGTAGGAGCAACCCTCCATCTGTACATTTGTCTATAGACTATGGCTGCCCCCAAACAACTCATCGTTTCAGGCATCAAAAGGACTGCCTTCTTCGATGATAATTCTGCAGTCCTGGAGAAAAGGTTTACCTGTTCATTCATTCACACTGTCCTCACTTGCTTTCATCTTGGTTGTCTATCAAGGTATCACCAGTTGGTTATGAAGTGTGTGTGTGTGTGTGTGTGTGTGTGTGTGTTCCATATACAATCCCTGATTGTTTGGGATCAGTAATATCACTAGACCAGGACAGAGAAAGTAGTAGTGTTTCTCAAGCTGTGGGTTGGGACCCACTAGGTGGGTCATGAGCCAATTTCAGTTGGGTCTTGTAGCACCTGATGCAGCCATCATTGAAAATATGGGAAAATGGGATGCTGGACAGGGGGAGGGCTGTGTGGTTATTTTGCTTGCCTCAAGATTGTAAAGAGGTTTTTTCCCCCTTCCTGATTCACTTTGCTATTGGAAAATGGCTGAGAAATAACCCAACTTATTGCTGCATTCTCAGGAAAGCAGCAGGCTCTAACATTAGAATGAAGGCACTTCCAGCCATGACATCACTTCTGGTGGGACCTGTCAAATTGTAATTCTAAAAAGTCCCCATGCTAAAGTTTGAGAACCACTGTATTAAGGTAAACAATAGAGCCATACATGATGGGGGAAACAGTGAATATTCACACAGTGTATTTGGAAAAACTTTTCCATCTCACAGAGTCACTATTTTCAACCTGATTTATCACAGTCCTAAAGCTGAGAGATTTTAACAAAAAAAATCTTAAATCTCTTAATGGCTCTGTCTCTCTTCCCAAGGGAAATTGACCACTGTTTGATATTTCTCCCCCAGTTCTGACATTTCAAGCATGCCCAGCCTCGTGCAGTAGTGCCTCTTGCAGGTAATTATTGCGTAAAATTAAGCCAGTCTTGTACATGAAGCCAGCAAATTAGCCAAGGATTGAAGGTCAAAGAGATCTCATTTATGGAGTCTCTAAGAAAATGTTAAGAGCAAGTGTGTGTCAGGCGGACTGGGATGGTGGATTATGTGGGGTCATGACAATGGGGACTGAAGTGTCATCGAGGACGATGTAACCACTCCGTCGGGCCCATCAGTGCAGTTGGGGATTTATCTCTTCCAGACTTATCAGAGCTGCTGTGAAATCTCGGCTGCGGCTTTTGGTAAAAAAAAAAAAAAAAAGACCAAGTGGCAAAATAAAACACTGACACTTTTAAAATTCTTTTCATACAAAAAGTACTAGCAGTTTTAATGGGCATTATGAACCATTTCTGCATGGGATGCCCTGTCTATGATGAAGGATGGATGTTATGTTGGTTCCAGGAAGCTGGGGAAGTTTAGAATAGGCTTAATTTTGGAAGCAGAGTGACAAGGGCTCAGTTGTGGGTTCACGTCCCAACACTGGAACAGGTGTGCATTTCTGCACATGTGCAAATGTTTTCTTCCCCATAGACGTTTCTCTTGAATTAGGACAGTGGCTCCCAAACTGGGAGCCACGGAAGCCACGGAGCCCCAGGGCACCACAGAAAACAGCCAGGGAGAATCTTCCCGAAAAACCAGCTGACCTATGCAATGCCTAGGATTGTAGCCCTACCAGTTGAAAAAGTTTGGGAACCTATGAATTGGGGGAAATGTCTGCAGAGAAGAAATGCTGGCCTCAATGCCATCCTCCTAAGCTGATGGTCAAGCTAAGTGGCTTGACCACTGCTGTCAGGGAGTGGGTATTAGTCACCAAGATTTTTCAGCTCTGGTACAAAATGGGCATAAAGCAGGAGGCATGAGGTCTGGGTGCTGAGGCAGGAAGGAGGAGCAGCATTATCAAGTACTTGGGTGCTTGGACAGGACAAATCAGCCAGAGGAATTCTGGGCTGGGGGGAGGCTGACCTTTGAATCAAAAACTGCAAACTTCCTCAAAGAGGCTAGGAGTCTCCTCCCAATGCAGCAGGAAGGGTTGAAACAGTCTCACACTGGCAAGGTCCCTGGGGAAGGAGATCAGGCAGAATTGACATCAGGGGTTGGCACTGTTGGTCGCGTTGTCACCCCTCCAGGACAGTGACATTCTTAGAAGGGGGACAAAATGCTAAGTCTTGCAGAAGCTGGAACTCCTGTGTAACGTGGGCCCTCCCCCTCACTTCCAGAACTATTTGCGTCTTGGAGAGCAAAGCCTTGGAGCCAGCTCTCTGATTCATGAATAGCTCTGAAGGAGAGGGGTGCTTTACACAGGAGCTTAGGCTTCTGCAAAGGATTGTGTTTTGCCCCCGTCCTCCAGGAGAGGCACTGCTTCAGGATTGACCTGGAATTTCTAGGAACCAACATCAATCTCCAGGTGACGACTGAAAGCAATTCTGGAATTTTTTTAATAGTGAATTTCCAACATTGCATCATGTTGGGGAAAAATAAAATACCTAAGAATGGCTTTAGTCAGAGCTTGTAACCCAATTATTAGGGCAGCTGCTCAGGATTCCTGGGGCCACCCATAACTTTCATGTGGTGGAGAAGAGCAACCTCAGGGCCCACCCAGCGAACATGGGATGCAGTTTGCCAGAAGATCTCCTGAAACCTGAGACCAGCCCCGTAAACAGATCCTCCGAAGGCCTGTAGAGAGGAAGCCTGGGCAGATATAGGGGTCAAAGCAGGTACCACTGAAGCAATGGCTTACTTAGATACTTGTCCATAACCCTGTTCCTCAAATGAACCCTGTTCCTTGCATTCAGTGAACACATGAGGGAGAAGTGGGATTATACCCACTAGCCATGTCCCTGGTCAGCCTTGGCTTTGCAGTTTCTGTGAAAAGGGCCACACTGTATCTGTATCTGTTTCTCCACACAACCTGGTATCCTTGTGAGAGAGCAGAAGATTTCACATTCTTATGGAAGCTCCCAGACTCTCATGTACACATGAGTGTTTTTGCATGGCTGGCAAAGCTGCCAAGGTTGTTCTGCAGGCAAAGATCAGGCCTGACCTGGAAACAGAGCCAGGCCAGGCCAGTGACAACCAATAGCTTGCCTGGAGGTGAGGCCTGGTGGAGTCTTAGGAGTGGAATCCTGATTCTTTGCTTTCTGTTTTGCTGTCTTCGGTTGTTCACAACAAGGACCATCAGCTTGTAGAGCCAGATTCCAGGTTCAAGCTCTGTTAGTCCCGGATGGAAACAGACTGGATTCAGCAATTCATTGAACTGGACCTGTAATTTCCAAATATAGGAGTCAGCATTGTGATGCTAAGGGTGCAATCTTAACTTGGAGTTATGCTGGCACAAGGGACTTGTGTCAGCCCAGAAGTGTCACAAATGTACCGTAAAGTGCATTTGGACCACTCTCAGAGTCAGGGAGGATGGTGCATGTCCGTGACTTCGAGAGTGGTGCAAACCTGCTTAATAGTGTGTTTGTGACACTTCTGGGCTGGCGCAAGTTACAAGTGCCGGCCTAACTCCAGGTTAGGATTTCGCCCTCTCAAAGCAAATACTGTATTAGTTTGCAACAGCAGAATTAGCATTTCTCAGACGCAGGAATTAATAGTGACCTCATACCTCTCTCTCTCCGGCCTCCTCTACAATTCTGTCATTTTTAAATGGCTATAAATTCAGATATTCATTTTCTTGAAAATGGTTGTCTAACTTCAGAGAACCCTTTCGACACTGACTGTACTGCTGAGGAACTCCTGCACAACTGTTGCAGAAGATTCTGAGACCTGTACTAAACTCAAATCATGGTGGGGCACTCCTTGAACTAATAGGTGCAGCCTGGATTTTGAAAGAGCCCAAAGTTCAGCTCTCTAAGTGAACAGGGAGATCTTGGGTCAGTCATATTAGTCTACCTCACAGGACTGTTGTGAAGGTAACACAGCGGGGGGGTGGGTGCCCCTGAGCTCCTTGGAGGAAGGCTGAGATGAATATGTGAAAAATAAATAAAAGCAGACGAAGCTTAATGCAAATGGTTCCTGTCCCTCACGGAAGCTTGTCCTCTATGATGGATCTTCTCATGGAGGAATATATAAGGCTGTCTTATACTGAATAAGGGCCATAGGGATAACTAGCCGAGCATCAGATGCTTGGATTTGCAGTGGCTCTCCAACAGGGGGCTTTCTCACCACGTGCTACCTGAGACATACTTACCTAGCAGGAACAGGGGGTGTACTTGGGACCTTAGGCTTGCAAAGGTGACAAACCACTGCTGAGCTGTCCTAGTTTTCCCCAGAGCACCATTTAAAAAGAACTCATTAACAATTCCTTTTTCGCTAACCAATGAAGGAATATTTTGCTGGGTGGAAGCTGCCACTGATGAACACAGGAAGATTGTCGGAGGAAAAAGTATTTGAGTGCAGAAATCTGTGTCCCAATTTGAATCCTTGATTTGTTGGCCCATCCTGGATTCACAAAGCAAAACCAAACTTCCAGTGTCCAGAGTGGTTAATTTATTGTAAGAATAGCCCGGAGTTTATTTTTTAGTTCCTATTCACCCAGTAAATAGCAGGTTGGCTTCTGGGCCTAAAACTTTGGGTGGCGTGCCTCCCTCCTTGCGCCTTGTGAGAGAAAGAGTGTCGTCGTATCCTGAGCTCATAACCTCTATTTCCTCCTTGAAACCCGGGTCATAGCGGTACTTAGCTAAATTATATAACTGCAAACAAAGTGTGACAGCTTTATTTGTAATTATACTGCATTTAAAGGGAACAAGATGAGCTTAATGAGTTAATAAAGTGGCTGTCTGTCAAAGCCCTGCTGCTTTGCATAGAAAGATCTTTCTGGTCCCTCCAGAGCCAGACAGGCCTTGCCTCATGAATATGCAGCGGGGCCTGTCAAGGAGGGTGACGGCAGTTCGCCATAGCAACCGGCCTGCAGGTAGCGGTTTTGAGGCCAGCTGCCCTGAGAGGTCCCAGGCGGCTTGTACAAAGTGAAGACTTGCGAGAGGCGCACATTTTGTCTTGGGCGCACTTGACAAAACAAAGACAACTCACTCCTTTGGTCGCTTGCCACATTTTTTATTCATAAACAAGCTGTTGCCTGTCCTGACATGATAAAGCTCAGAGTCTGAGGAGGCAGGCAAACATTTGAATGCAAATCCTCATCTGGTACAAATCCATACTATTATACGGCTGCTATTCTTCTTCTCCACCCCTTCTCTCTCTCTCTCTCTCTCACACACACACACACACACACACACACACACACGCACACACACACACACACACACACGCTCGCGCGTGTGCACAAACGCACATGAATGAGCACGCATTTTGCATTTTTTTTCTTGTGCTAAAAACTAAGCTCCAGAAGATCCCAACTCACGATAGGCCGTCAAAATCTGATCATGGATATGAAAGACACTGCTGTATCAGGATGTGTATGTCTGTGTGTATGTACATATATGAGAGAATATTAACAAAGAGGCATGTAAATAGCTTGCGAGTGAGAGAACAAAAGAAAATGGTTCTGATTTCCCCCCTTTTTAAAAAAGTGTACAGCCAAGCAATCAAAAATGGTTTGTTGATATGAAGAAATGTTACCCAAATTTTAAAAACAACGCAGACTTAGGTTGGTTCTCATTAGATATTGAATACTACCTGAATATTAATAGTAATAACAATAACATTGTTATGCTTCAGAATTCGTAATCTGACTTTCTATAAGACTTTATTCAGGGGGTAAAACAGGTGCAAATTTCTGAAACGATAAGCTGAACCTAGAACAATCCATTAAAATTGGAAATTGAAATGAGAGGGAAGATTGCAGAGGGCTAGAGAGAGATGAGAATAGGTAATTTTTTTTTTCCCAAATGAGTAAAGGTTTTGGGGTGTAACCTGAATTTTATTATCAGGATTTTGCTTTGCTTGTAAATGAAGAAGACAAATGCCACTGCAGGTATGTTTGTTTATTCACAAGACAAAGGTAAGAGGAAAAATAAAATAAAATAATTTAATTGGTTACTATTGCTAGTGCTGAAGGACTTCACAATAAGCTTGGTGCTAGGGTTGCCAACTCTCATAATGGCCCTGCTCCTGGATGAAACACCTGTCTGGCAAGTGCAAAGGAGGTGAAATATTTCCTTGCACAAGAATAGAATGTTGAGGGGAGCTTAGCTGCTACCTTTCTGCATGATGCGTTCATAAAGTAGACAGAGGCAAAGAAGAACAGGGCCCTTGTATTATAAATGAAATATTGCAAAGAGAATTTCAGCAGGTTCAGTTTTTCTTACCCTTCCCATGATAAACATTTTTGTACATTATTTTTTGCCAGCTGTTAAAAAATGACCCTGCTCTTGTTCTTTTAAGGATATCATGAACAGGTGTTGAATTTTAATTGATCTTAATTGCTTTGCAGAAGAGGGCAAAGTAGTGAGAAAGGCAATATTTTCAAAGATCCCTCTTTTACAAGACTGTCAGAGGTACAGGAGCCCCTGTGTCTCTGATTTACTAAATTCAGCAAACCTTTCCTCTGCAAATGAAACAAATTTCTGTTTTGCAAAGAAGACAAACATATGTTTTGGCTTTGTGCTGCTTGCTTTTCCCTCTGACCTGAAGCAAAAGAAAGACAAGAGCACCACTGAGAAAATGCAAAGCGCTCTTTCAAAGAGCATAGTTTTTTGAAGGTATGTTAAAGAAAGTACGCTAAATACCCCCCTCTCCATTCTCCTGTTCTGGCAACTGGCTGAGAACATGACATTTAGGCTAACAGAATGCTGATCAGTTGCAGTAGCTACAGGGGTGTGTGTACTGCGGGCACTGCAATGCACCATGTAAGTGGCCCCTCCCAATTACTATTGGAGCCATTCTGGGTGGCAACGGTAATGTGCAGGTCTCCATCACTTTCTGGAATGGCTCTGATGGTGAGTGGAGGAGGGGCTGCAGTACTTTCTGAACCCCCTGTAACTATGCTACTGGTACTGAACAATGCTAAGGTTCTTTCAATAGCTCATCCTACCAACACATGAGCCATGGACCAGGTCAAATGTCAAACAAAACAAGAATTAAACCATTGTTTTGAGTGATGTCTCTTAGCCTTGGGAATGTGCGCTTCCTCCTCTTCATATGTGATAGGAGAGCAACTTCTAGTTATGTGTTTTAAGAAGACAGGATCGGCCATAACATGTGAACTGGCCAGTCCTGGCTTGGTCTTCTAACCATGGTTTTCAGAAGAAACCATGATCTGAACCCGTGATTGAATCTTAGCTTCTGTTTATGCTTTGGGTCACACTAAACCCTCTCTCTCAATGTGCATTATATTATTAAACACATGGAATAGGCCAATGACATGATGGACATTATTATGCCCTTTTTAGGATTGCCAGATGCACCTAAAGGCCTGAGATTTCTATGGTGAAGGGCCTGGTGATGTCAGAAGACTGCCACCCAAGATAAAATGGGAAAATATCTGGTACCGGGGAAGATTCCGGCAGTAATGGGATGGTTAAGGGTGGGGCCCAAATACTGAATGGTGGAACTTGGGGCACAGTCCACAGGAGGCCCCCAAATGGCCTATTAACCTTTGATATCTGCCTGAGAAAAACAGAAAAGAAACAAGATTATTTTGGGGCAAACTGGCAATGCTAGCTCTTATTCAGGGCTGACTGCATGCGCCATCTGTGACACATTGAAATCAGTGCCATTGCACAGCCAAGCATACAGGTTGCTTATGGATGCCTTGTTTTCCTTGTCTGGCTTCCCTAGGAACAATACGTCCTAGAGAGCCTGCCTGCTAAAATTGGCCAGCTGATTGGCATCCAAGTGCATCTGAACAGGTCAGAGGGGAGACTAGGCATGCCCAACTCGTTGTAAAACCATTCAGCTGGATGGACTTATGCCATCACTGAACTCTCTCAAGGCCAAACTCAATGTTTGGATGAGTTCCACTGTGGTTCTTTCAGAGATTGCATCTATGGCCGGCCAAGCTCTTACTTATCTCCTGGGGATCAGAGAGGCAGGACAAACACTTCAGGTTCACCTTGGAGTAACTATGTGAGAATGCGATCCTAAGATTGTGGGGGGCTGGTGTAAGCCATTACGCTGGCCTGGGAGTGTTGCAAACGTACTCTAAAGCATATTTGCACATCCTCAGGAGTCTGCTGGGCCAGACAAGGAAGGTAAGTGTGCAGGCTGAGGGTGGCTGGCCAGAGGGTTGGGGAGGGAGGATCGGGGTGGGGAAAGGCAGGGGAGGGCAGACCACCCTCTGACTGTTAGGCTGTATCTTAACCTCGCCTCCCGAGCAGACCAGAATTATACTGGACTGCTCAGATCTGCATCAGTGATTTTGCTAGTGCAGATCTGAGTAGTCCCATTGCATTGGCTGGGGCATTACTCGGGGTAAGTCCCCTTCCTGAGAGTTGCATTGCAGCAGAGGCGGATCTAAGGGGGGGGGCAAATCTGTAAGTTTTGCAAGAAGCCTTACCTTGCAGTGGAAAACACTCCTCTCCTGCACTGTTCTAGCCAATCCTCACAGGGAACAGCAACATCTTGGCGTTGCTTACTGGCTACAGCAGCAAGGGAGAGGAGGGATTTACATGACAGGGTAAGGCTTCTTGCAAAACTTACAGATTTGCCCCCCCTTAGATCTGCCTCTGCATTGCAGTCACCTTCAACCCTGTGTTGGATACAGCACAGGCCAGCTGGTCGGCCTGTTCCAGCACAGGATAGGATTGAGCTGCCTGTGTGAGATTTGCATGTGATGGGGAGTATTTTGTAGTCTTGCAAAGATTTGCACCCAAGCATTGCCAACACCCAAGCCATTTCCCAAGCCTGCTTCTTAAAATTATTTGCTCCTTATTTTACCCACCCTCCTTATATTTCTACATTTCTCTTTACATGCTAATTCTTTGCCTACCTGTGCTTGTTGGAGTTCAAAGTCTTAGCTCAATCCTCCTTGATCTAGGGCTATGTGCTATTGGTTAGGTTTTTGGATAACTCTTCATATTATTAGGAGACAGGCTTTTGAGGATGTGCGCGCTCTCTCTCTCTCTCTGCTTGGCTTTGTGCTACTGGTGGTCACAGTCTGCTGATTTTGTCTCTTGGAATGAGACAGATCATGGGAAAGGAGGGAGGCGTCTGCACCAGCCCCCACCACCAAGCCCTGAACACCTTGGAGGAAGGATAAGTTATAAATGAAACACACAGAAAAATACTCTCTTTTCCAAGAATATATTTGCTGGCTTTTTTCCTGTCTTTTTTTTTTTTTTTTTTTTTGCTGTTTTAGAAAGACTTCCCCAAGCTTTCAGACTGGTTAAAGTTAGTTCAGACATATGATTGGCCCTTCATTTAAATACAACCCTGCCCACGTTTTCTGTCGAGTAGTGTTCAGTTTTCTTGTACCCATTCTGCAAATTAAAATTGCTGTGTCCATTCACATGGGCTTATAGTGCAAGCATATGCATGTTTACTCGAAAGTACATCATCCCAGAGAGTTCAGTGAGACTTGCTCCCAGACAAGCATGTGGAGGGTTTCAACCTTTAGCTTCCACGTCACAATGCCCAGAGCTCCCAAAATATGAGTCCATCAACACTAAAGATGGGTGGCAGCTCTGGCACGGATGGAGACCAAAACCGATTGGCAAGCCATCCTCCATTCACAGTCTTCTTCATTGTGCCTTTCTGGAGGAGGAGGAAGGTTCTGACAGCCATGATCCGATCAATGCCGGGCCCTCTGGTTGTGGACAGGAGTCAAGGCTTAATCCTAATCTATATTGACCGCTCACTTTTACGTCTGCCAATTTGCATCAGGGCCTTGTCTTAAGCAATGATGCGGTCCTGTCCCATTCTCTCACATGAATCCATAATCAGCGGGTGGGGGAAAAAAATTCCTGGCTCACTAGCTAATGTCCATCCTGATGAAAGGCACGCTGATCTACCAGAGAGGTGCTGGGATGCGTCTGTCTTAATATTTATCCACTTTCATCTCTAATCTGCTTAGCGGCTGAAAATGCCTTTCTCACAGTCAGGGGTATGGAGCGGGGGTGACCACCCATTCCTAATTTATGGACTGTTTGTGTGTCAGGAGCCGTGTCTGAAAAGTTTTAATGAACAAAAACATATGTGTGTGTGTGTGTGTGTGCGCGCGCACGCACGCACGCACACGCACGCACGCACACGCGCGCGCACACACACACACTATTTATATACCACTTTTCAACAAAAAATTCACAGAATTGCTTAAAACAGTAAGTAGGAGGTTCACTGAAGAGTGAAAAGACTCACATAGCCCAATCCTAACTAAGGGCACAATCCTATGTATACTCAGAATTAAGGGCACAATCCTAACTTGGAGTTAGGCCGGTACAGTTAGGCTAGCAAAGTTTGGCTGATACAACAGACACCGTAAAGTATATTTGAACACAGACATGCGCCGTCCTCCCTGACTCAAAGAGTGATCCAAACACGCTTTATGGTGGCCCTTGTGCCAGCCAAACTTTGCTGCCTAAATCCCTGTGTGGCAATGCAGTGGCACCAACGAGGCTTCTGCTGTATCCTATGGAGGATTTTTGACCACTAGAGGCCTCTTTGGGGTATAGAAACATCCCTTGGAGGTCACCCCTCATCCCAACAGTCACTATGGGTCAACTTTGACTTGTGGCTGCTCTATCGCAAGTCTGAATTGATCCATTAAAGTGGATCAGGACTGGGAAGGGGGTCAGGATTCAGCTTCGGCTGCCAAACCTGCCCCCCGTCTTGGGCTTGATCCACCCTCCTTCCTCCCCCTGTCACCACCATGTTCCTCCCATTCCATGTACCCCTGCCTCCTTCCCAACCCCATGCATACTTGGTAGGCCTGGCAGGTGTCTGGAATGTGCTGGTGCACAGAGTTTGCTACTTACCACTCGCAATGGTGGTCAGCCTGCACACTTCAATGTATTGCCTTTGGTAACCGCTGGAAAATGCCTAGGGCTTCCAGAATGCTTGTTCTAGTAGTGTTATGTGCTAATAGGATTGAGGCCTTAGTTATGCTGTTTTGATATTGTTTTCAGGAGCTGTATATTGTTCTTTATTGCCTTTTTGCTAAAATTGAATTTGCCTTTATTCTGTTTCATTGTGTTCTTTCGGCATGTTGTTAGGTACCATGAGCACCTCCCTTATGGGAGGGGAAGGCAGGGATACAAAGAACAAATTAACCCCACTGACTAACTTGGCTCTTGATGACATGTGAGTTCTACTAATCATGAGGGTCACATCATGTTCTCCCATGTCAATGGACAAGTGTAAGCTAATAATGTGGGCAGTGTGGATGGCAGACAACAGGGAAGATACACTTCTGATCACTTAATAAAGCAATTGTTTTTGTGCTCTATCATCTTTCTGTCAGGACCAGTACTAAATGAGATCTACTCCGCACAAAAGGCGGGGTAAAAATCTATTAATAAAATAAATAAATAAATAAGGGTGGGGGGAAGACTCCATTGCTGACCTAGCACTTATTGGGATCAAGGAGTTGGCTGACCCCCTGAGGTGACTACCCAACAAGGTGTCCCACTTGGGGATGTTGCAGATTCCATTCACCTGTTTGGTTCCATACCCAGACCCCAGTTCCAGACCCTCCAAAATCATTCCACTGATCATTTCAAGGAGCAAAGGGGGAGATGAATCTGAGGAGATGTCCAGGAGGCATCATGAGGCCTTTCATGAGCGAGCCCTAATTAAATTAGGTGGAGGAGGTCAGTACCAACACATCATCCACAAGATGGGCCTGCTGATATTCTAGGAAGGGATGAGACGGAGTTGCTGACCTCTATTGGACCAGCTCTTAATTTCAGATGACTTTTGTGCTGGACAGCTCCCATGCTCTTTTGGACGTTGCATAGGGTTGCTTTAAAAATTCTTCTTACTCTTTCTCCCCAGGCTTTGATCTTTTGAATTAAGGTAGCTGATCTTGTTTCCATAAGTAGAATTTGAAATCTCCATTGTTCTGTTATTTCCAAAGTTTGTCCAGAAAACTCTTTATGGGCAGTTTGGCCAATCTTCAATTCCTGCAATTGGTTTGTGTTTTCCCTCTTTGTACATTAATAATAATAATAATAATAATAATACATGTATTTATATACCGCCTTTCTTAAGATCACTAGATTTCTCTAATGACTGTAACTCAAGGCGGTTTACATAGGCAGACTTTTATTCACAGACCCGAAGGTTTTTACAATTTACAGAAATGTTCTATCTTTCAAGAACAACACTCATACAGATCTTTCTTTCTGGATTTAGCCTTCTTTCTTAGCCACCCGTCTGTCTTCTGCTGGCTGATAAGAGGCTTTCCTGCTCCCACCAGAGACGCAGCTGACTTCAGCACACTCCTCCTCCCACGAGGCAGCTCGAACTCAGCTTTTAATCAGCCGCAGTTTGCAAGGTCTGCCGCTCACAGAGACTTCCGGTAGTCTCGAGCTCACGACCTTCAGACCTTCAGCTGTTATCTTCAGGCAAACGGAGGCATTAACCCTCTTGGCTGAATCTTCTGCCCTGTGCACACATTACCTGTGCACACATGCACATTGATAAATCTGAAAAAAAGTAAAACTAAAATGATTGGAAATATTGGTGTATCAAGTTTGTTTTTGTGTAGCATTTCAGCAATGCCCACTAGAACACCATACCAAAAGGATCTTGGTGAGCCCATATATAGTACAGTCATTCCTCATTATCTGCTAAGATTAGGTTCCTGGAAATCCTCACGGAGAGTGAATTCACAGATAATGATCCATTGAGCTTGATGACCTTATCTGCCATCAGAAGAATCCAGCAGACACCCTCAGGAAGCCAGCAGAGTGCAGCAGGAAGTGCAAATCGATCTCTGAATGCTGCACAGACCTTCCAGAGGCCACAGGGATCTTCAGAATGGCATCTGTGACCAGCATGAACTCCCCAAACATGGCCGGTGGATGCTTCTGCTGGCCATTTTTAAAGGGTTAGTGCTTGTCACAGTTGCCATTCTGAAGGACTCTGCAGCTTTTGGAAGGTCTCTGCATAGTGGATAACAAGGACAGAGATGCAGATAATGAGGTAAGTTGCAATTCTGCAATTTGCAGCTAAGTGGATTCGCAAATAGTGAGTTCACATTGAAAGAGGACTGTCTGTATATATGATCACATGAAGATTCCTTTTTTTTTTTTGGTAGTATTTTATCAATGCACATATGCATGCCAAAAATGAAGAGTAGGGTAGAAAGATACAAAAAGAGTGACACACCTGACATGGGGGAGTAGGATCTGGTGGTGGTGGCCACAGCTGGTCTCACCCCCAGCTCCCCTCCTTGCCCAGTTCTGCCCTTCCCTTGCTCCAAGAGCTTACCTTGCTTACTGCCAGCAGTGAGACATACCACCAGGCAGCTCCATGTTAGGTCCTCCTGGTGCTGGGCTGGCATTGGCGATAAGCCCTTACTGCCGGCACTAGAAGTGCCTTATGGCACTTTTGCGATACCAGTGCTGATGATAAGGGCTTATTGCCTGCACTGGGTCACATAGGATTGGGCCCTAAAACTAAGGGAAGAGCAGATCCACAGAATAGAATGGAAGAAATCCACTCATCCCTCACTACTGCATGCGATACCGTGGTGTCCAGTTGTGGTGAGATTGTGGAGAAGCTCTCTAGACCTCAGAGTCAGAAAGCCAAGCTTCAAATGATTTTTGACCCCCCTTCATTGTTTTGGCTAAGGGCTCCAAAGCTGTTCAGTGGTTCCAGTTGTAGGTCTGTGTGTGTTGCGCTCTGCCACTGGTTTCTGATTAGCTCTGGATGACGAGCATTTAGGATGAAATTTACAGCAGCACCTGACCCTAGGCTTGCTTCTGCTTCCAGAAAGGCTACAAGCCAGACCACACAGCCTGGATTGTGACTGCTGCCCATAAACATGATTTATAACAGCCCTTTAGGGAGAGACACTACCTCTCTCAGCATCAAATTATTTTACCAGATGGACTGTCTGTTACTTCTACTAGCGATAAGACTGGACAGTGACTTAGCGGATCAGGAGAGGCTGCCTTGTATCTCCCCTTGATTTCCAACCCTTCCTTCTTTGGGCTTGCTGTAACTAGCTGGTCAGTTGTGGGATGAAGTGGCAGGCAATGTTTTAAAAAGAGGTACAGGGTTTGTTTGAATCAGTAAGATTTATTTTTTACTTATGAAATATATATTTGTAGTTATAGGCCTGCAAAGGGCTTCAAAGAGGCTTACTTAAAAATCAATGATAATAATGGATAACATTTGGAAATTCAAGGTGAAACACAGCAGAAACAGCTCACCAAGAAAACAGTTCAATTCAGACCAAGCATCTGATCAGACACAAAGGTCTTGATGAACCCTTGGAAAGCCTGAAACATGGGGCCCATATGAACATTGAGATGCGTTGCACAACCAAGGGGCCACTACTGAATAGGTCCTGTCACTAGGGTTGCAGGGCTGGATGCATCCCAAAGCCTGGGATATCCTAAGTGGAGCTCACTACTAGTGTCCCAAGACTGCCAACCCTTGAATAAATGGAAGAAATATCTGGTACCAGGGTAGTGTAAATAGCAGTGGCTGGGAAGCCCCAATCTGGGTTGAGATCATGGCAGGGGAAAAGGGTTAAAAATTTCCCTCCTCACATCCTAGTTCCGATCTGGATGGGTCACACACCCACACACACGTACGCACACCCCAAGCATGTCAGAGCCAGGTTCCAGTCAACACTACACTGGTGAAACTGGGGACACTTGTATTGTTGGACCAGTACTCTTATTACATGAACATCACCACTTGATGTTCCTCAGAAGACACAGAACACAATCTTAAACTGGAGTTAGGCCGGCATAAGATAAGCCAGCAAAGTTTGGCCAGCACAAGGCCACCATAAAGCATGTTTGGACTACTCTTGGAGTCAGGGAGGATGGCTCATGTCTGTGGGCTGGCCTCTCTGACTCCAAGGGTGGTCCAAACATACTTTACCATGGCCCTTGTGCTGGCCAAACTTTGCTGGTTTAGCTTATGCCGGCTTAACTCAGTTTAGGATCGCGCCCACATTCTGTATTGGCTTCCAAATCAGCACATGCTAGTAAACTGATTGCCATATTAACAGAAAAAGGCTTAACAGAATGATGGGCTGTATGCATGTTTACTCAGAAGTAAGGGCCAACCTTGATGTGATTTGGAGTTCCATGATTGGTATATACATCTATTTAAAGAAATAGACTCATTGATTTTTTTTGCACAAGGCAAAATTGGGGCGGGAGCAAGAATTGTATCAGGACTGCACCGCAGGAGGAAAGAAGGCTTAACCCTCTACTCCTGCACCTATTTCCCAACTTAAATCCCCCTTCTGAAGCTTTTATGAGTCAAAGAGGGGAAAACCTATAGGTAGAGAATTGTGCGTTTTCTCCTTCATGGCTAATAGCAAGTTTGGGATGGTGGGGGGTGGGATTGGGCTGATGTCATAGTGTAGGGTGAAAAGGTTAGACCTACCACCCCTGAAATGCAGACCTAATCAAAATTGGGACAGATCCTTTTTAAAATTGAAAAAGACAATGAAAATGTCAGCCCTGGAATTTCTGTAAGAAGCTTAATTTAGCCCTAACTGTGCACATAATTGGCTAAAACAGAAGGTGGCGTGTCTCTTCCAATCCAGGCTGCCATCTTAATAATACTTAATATTTTTATAGTGCTTTCTGAATGTGCAAAGAGTTTCACATATATTATCTTGATGTAATTCTTACAACAGCCCTATAAGGTTAGTAGGGGTCATTACTTCCATATTACAGATAGAAAGACTGAGGGCGCAATCCGAACCAACATTCCAGCACAGGGGTAAGGGTAATGAAGCCCCGAGATAAGGGAACAAACATTCCCTTACCTTGAGGAGGCCTCTGTGACTGCCCCCCCAACTGCAGGATGCAGCACATGCCCCATTGGCGCAGCTATGTCAGTGCTGGAAAGTTGGTTAGGATTGCACCCTAAGGCTGGGTGTGTGTGTTGCTTGCCTAACACCATCTAGTGCAGTGGTTCTCAAATTTTTTAAACCAGGACCCTCTTTTTTAGAATGGCACTCATGTCGAGACCAATCGGAAGTGATGTCACTAACCCATAAGTGATGTCATAGCCAGAAGTGACATCATCAAGCAGGAGGTGCCATCACCATGACGTTATCAAATGAAAACTTGAATGCAAACTGGCATTCTTGGACAGCAGCAATTGCACAACCATGACACATTGTGTCATGGGAAGCAAGATTTGGACAAAATATTATGTAAAAGCACTGAATTAAAAGCAAAATTCTTTTTTAAAAACCCTTAATTGAAAATTCACACTGAAGATTCAAAAAAGGAATATTGCAAGAGTAAGATCTGTAGCTTCCACGATGGCTGCTCCTAGCTTTCTGGGACTCACCTGACATCAGATCGCAACCCACCAAGTGGGTCTTGACCCTCAGTTTAAGGAACACTGATCTAGTAAGTTCATGGCAGAGGCAGGATTTAGACTGGGAAACTCCTGATTTTCAGCTCTTAGCCAGTACAGTGTGCTACATCAGCCCTTGTCTTTTGCATGTACACTCTGAAAATCTACCACTGAACACAATGGGCTAAATTCTCCCCCAAATACAAACACAGCGGCAAGGGAGGGATAGCGTTTTATCAGAGAGGTTCCAGAAAACAAACACTGTGCCAGGTAAGTAGAGACAGACAGTTTGATTGCATGAAATGACTCTGCTCCAGTCTGAGCTGTGGATCAGTTTGCAGAAGAAGACCCCTCCTCTAACCACACACACACATAAATATGCCAAATACACCGTGTTCCTTGGCCGCCCACCCTCTTGCTGCTGTCTTCATCCTTTGGCATGGAGAAATGGCCTGTTCATCCGCCAACCATAGCAAATCTCAATTTCCCACATAAAAATATTAGCATCTGGGCTTAAAATATTAACCTTTGGTTTGTGTTGCCCTCGGAAGCTTGGGAGATTCAGAGTTTAGCTGGAGCAGTTTAGACACAGATATGGAATTTAAACACATTGTAAGCAGTGCGGCAATTCAAGGGCACATTATGCCAAGGAGAGCATGTCTTTCAAATGGATTCCATGGTGGAGGAAGGGATGGGGTGGGACAGGGCAGCATTTGGAGTAATTAAGGTGGCTTTCGACAGTGTTGGTATTCCCCCAGCTAAGTGAAAATGATTCACTCAAGGGTTGGGGTCTTCTCAACTAATGCCCTCAAGATTTCTATACTCTCTTCTTCCATTCTTACAGATACGTTTGCATTAAAGATTTGTAAGCTGCTTCCAGAAGGTTGGCGATTATGACAGAGGTATTAAAGAAAAGATAGAATCCAGGATGCACAGAAACCTAATATAAGCTGGAATACATATTTCCCTTTTTTCCCCTTCTCCCAGATCATGTGGAATGTCTGCATTTATTTTTTTTAAAGGGAGATCTGCTATGTGCTGTTTCAGGTAGTGAAAAGAGAACCTTCAGTTTTGGAAGGTGGGACTGTTCTATTATCCCCATATTGCAGACAGGAGGATTGAGGTTGACAGTGCTTGCTTAAGTATGTGTTATCCCTGGGTGGCATCAGGATTAGGTCAGGCATTGTCACTTAACAATGTCTCCAAATCGGCTGCTGTTAAATGCACACGAGCAGGCCAGGCAGGGATCCTTCCTGGCAACCCTCTACGATTTATTTTGTTCTTCTCCTTCCATTTGACTTCAGCAAGGAAGAGGCACACACAGCATACTCTGATTGGCCACAGATCAGTGGGTCCACCTGGCCAGGCCACCTCCTGAACTCCCTCAATACCGGTGGCAGAAGCAGTGTGAATGCCCCATCCTATCAACAAATGGGAACATCTTTCAGAACCCTTGCATGCATCATCACGAGGCCTCTAGAGCAGTAGCAATGCTGGACCTCCAGTTGGCCCCAGTGAGCCACAAAAGCCAGGTGTCACTTGGGGACTGGGTGGAACACTCACCCCCTGCCATGCCATCATTGCAGCGTACCCCAAACTTACCCTTAACCACAGCAACTGTAGAGCTGGCAGGGGGTGAATGACTGTGTCAGCCAAGTTGGTGGAGTTGGTGGGGGAAAGGACCATGGTGAAAGGGGTCGAACAAAAAGCAGCCCCTTTTTTGGCACTGGAACAGGTCCGAACCAGGTGCCACAGAGATTTGGGCCAGGTCTGGTCAATGGTTTTCAATGTGTCAAGAGCTGGAAAGAGCATGGTGGGCAAAAGGCATGGGTATGAGCATTGATGTATCTTCTTTTTCTGTCAGAAAAAGGCAGCCAATCAGAGTATGCTGTGTGTGCCTCTTCCTTGTTGAAGTCAAATGGAAGGAGAAGAACAAAATAAATCGTAGAGGGTTGCCAGGAAGGATCCCTGCCTGGCCTGCTCCTGTGCATTTAACAGCAGCGCGATTTGGAGACATTGTTAGGTGACAGTGCTCTTCTCTGTGCTGTGAAAGAAGTCACCAACTGCTTTATTTGAGAAATCAGTGCTGCCAAAGGCACAAGAGCAGGAACCAATAAAGGAAGTTGGCAATCTTATGGGTTGTGGTTTAAAAGGCAGAGGGTTCATCAGCTCAGATTTTTTAAATGGTTGGCCAGGACCACCTAGCCCCTTCCTAGATATGCGGCAGTAGGCATGCAAAGAGACCAGGGAAGTTTGAAAGAGCAGATTCTGGTACATGCTTACAGCTGGATACATCGACAGCAACTGTGCTCCCTCCTCCCTCCCCACAACTCTATATAAAAAACCCCTCCATCCCATCCCAACCCTGAGACTAAATTATTATTCTGGCGGTAGCCTTCCCAAGGAAAATAGAAGCAGTAGATTGAGGCCTGTTTTCATATTTGATGGGGGACTAGATAAATGGCAGTCAGGTTGCACTGATAAGGCCCTGCTCTGGGCATAACCTCTCCCTTAGAAAGCCTCTTACTATGCATAGAGCGGAGCTATCTGTACAGCTGCACCTTGACACAAATATATCTGCACCTAAGATGAACCAATTCCCCCAGAAATTACAGCACTGGGGATTGGATCTGGAGGGGGGAGTGTGCAAAGAAAAGGGGGGTGAGAAATGCAAGAATTGTGTCTTTTTTCCCGTTTTTAAAAGCAGTGCCTATTCCGCCTCCCGGCCAAGTAGCCTCTCCAGTAACGGCGCTTTCTCCCTCCCTTCACTTGGCAGAAGTTCACCGTTTCAATGGGAAACGAACCCCAATTTCTTTTGTTTTGGCAGCCTGCTCCTGGCAGCAACCTCTGCACCAAGGAAGTCGCTTGTATGAGTGCAGCTGCCTTTTGCTGAGTCAAACCATTGGTCCATCCAGCCCATGACTGTCTACTCCGACTGGTCGCAGCTACTCTTGTCTCTTTCCCAACCCTGAAATCCTTTGAACTGGAGAGGCTCTAGGGATTGGGTTTAGATTGAGGACGTGCAATCTACTGCGAAGCTATCACCCCAGCTACACAGGAAGCTGCCTCTGACTGAGTCCAGGCATTGAGATATCTGTGTGGCCAACACTGACAGGCAGCTGCTCGGCAAAGAGGGGTCCTTCCCAGCTGAAGCTGTATGGAGATGCTACCCAGGATTGAACGCAACTGTTATACCACTGAGCTATAGGTGTTCTGGGTGTTCTTTTCAGCCTCCCCTGCAGTTATGGCCTTGTGAGGGCAGTAGATAAGGTCGGCATGAAATATGCTCCTTGTTTTCACAGTCCCGTTCACAGGCTGTGTAAATGCAATGGGAGGTGACATTTCAGCAGGCAATGCAGTGACATTGTAGTGGGTAGGGGCAAGATTCATGGGGTAGGGCTGAAACTCATGCTAAGTGATGGCACCAGGGCTACAGGGGGTGGCACACCACAATGTGCTGTGTAAATGGCCCCTCCCACTTGCAATCGGAGCCATTCTGGGCAGCGATCGCAATGTGCAGGAGTGTAGTGTGCATTGCCTTCACTTACATGGCATGTTGTGGCTCTTGCAGTAAATATCACACTGACCCCTCCAGCTAGGCTACTGCAGCCAGCAGTGATGGAAGAAAAGTGGGGGTGAGTAGTTTTGGCCCCCTTTCACCTCCAACCCCCCCCCCCCCAATTCAGCCAAAAGTTATCCTGGGAAAACCAAGTGCTAACTTATGTATTTATTCAAACTATTTGTATCCTGCCTTTCTTCTCCTGTAAGAGAGGCACTCAAGATGGTTCACTACATATTAAAAACACAATAAAACAATAGAGCCAAGTACCGCCACTCCCCATACACATGTAGCCATTAAATGTATATAACACTGGGAGAAAAAAATTCAGAACAGCTAGCTAAAAGGTAACAGAGTAATCAACATAAACGTAGGTCTAATTGGAACATAGATGTTTTCAGCTGCTGTTGAACAGTGGAAGTGAGGGAGTCAGCCATACATAAGGGCAAGTAGTTCCATTACCCAGGTGCCACTGCAAAGAAGGCCATGGGATGTGTCATTGCCAAATGCACTTCGGCTAGTGGTGGGACATGGGAGAAAACACTCTAAATTGATGGGCAGAGGGTGGGCAGTTTTGCATGGGGGCAGGTGGTCCAAGTATTCTGATCCAAAAGCTTTAAAGGTCAAAACCAGCACCTTGAACTGCACATGGATGCAGATCAATAACCAATGCAGATGATAAAGAAGAAGCATATGAACATTGAAGCCTGTCAGCACATTCCTGACTGTCAGCTTGTCAGGAAATCCAAAGACATGCCCAAGATCCACCCAGCTGGCTCAGGGGGAGAACATTAGGGAGCAGCAGGGTGAGTCTCAGAAGAATGTCAGTCCTGTCTTGATTAGTCTTCAACAAGAACCAACACACAAACCCCAGTGGTTGCTGGACAGGGCACTTGGAATCACAATATACCATTGCAATTTGTAACACCTCTTCCCCACCCTTGAAGCCAAGACTGCTGCAAAACTCAGAACCCTAGAGGACAACACATCACCACGCCTTGCCTCAGTAATCTGAGGTTTGTGGAGGCATCCGACCTGGCATCTCCACCCAAATCACAATATGAACAAACACACCATCGTATATGTCAAATTCCAATTTCTAGCCTGAGCTATTGGCCTAACCTGGGATGTCCTCCAGTGTTTTATTCTGCACCTGTACATATTTGTCTCTCTCAGTTATTGGACGAGAAGCCTGGCATATAACTAGAAGGGACTCTAAATGAGTTTGCCACTTTAAAGACTTTATCCTAATGTCCTCTTTGCCGGCAACATGAGTTTTATCATCGTAAGAGACGCCAGCTGACAATTAGTCTGTGCGAGGCATTGCCACAGAGGAAGAAGTGCCCCGAGTCAGAAGACGGAGAGGGAGAGAGCCCCTTAGAATGAGGATTCCCTGGGGGAGTTGGGGCCTGAAACCTCATGATGATGATGATTGATGCTCACACTGCGGAGACGCCCCACACCTCCCCAGAAAATTAAAAGCTTATTTGGTATGGAACTAACAACACATCACATCGCGAGCTCCCTATTATCCATCAGTCCAGCCTTCTTGTCTTGCTGCTTGAGAAGAAAAAGGAAAGGGGAACAACATGAAAAGAAAGACAGGCAAGAGGCAATACAAAAGGATGGGAAATAAAACTGTCAACATGGTAATGCTTTTATACAAATCTACGGCATAGCCATCACGTCAGGCTGCAGTGTAGGGATCTGGACACTCAATCTCAAAGAGGATATCGTAGAGCTGGAAGAAAAGGTGCTGAAGAGAGCAATCAAAGTGATCCAGGGTATGGAGCCCTTTCCTGATGGGAAACGGCAGACACATGTGGGGCTTTTTGGTTTGGAAAAGAGGCGACTAAGGGGAACATCGCAGAGGTTGATAAAATTCTGAATGGTGTGGGGAATGTGTGGGGAAACAAAGGAGATGTTTTTGTCTCTGTCTCACAATTCTAGAACCAGGAGTCATCTAGTGAAGCTGTTCGGCATGAGATTCCGGACTGAGAAAAGCACCACTTCACGCAGCACATAATTTACTTATGGAATTCACTGCCACTAGAGGCAGGGATGACCTTTGGCATATCTGGCACTGAGTAGGGATTGGGCAAATGAATAGAGGACTTTCATATCAATGGCTTCATCCAATGGGGCAGTGACTGGCTCCTGAACTCTCATAAGTGCCAGGAAAGCTAACTGGGTGGGCACCATGAAGGGGCAAGGGGCCACCACAGGGATGACCCTGGGTACAGGACTTTGCTTCTCCAGTATCTGATGCAGGCCCTTTGGGGATTATTCCATTCAATCCTTGCCACGAACCCTTGAAATAGCTGAAGCTGAGAGACAGACTGACTCAGGAGGGGTGTGTGTGTCTGAAATCCTGTTTCTTGCCATGGTCCCTTAGCTGCACTTTTAGAAGGCTAAAGGGGGAGGGGAGGGATTTTGATAAAACTGGGGAGAAACCTGGAGGTTGGGCTTGTGGATCTCTTGCCTACCTTTCTCCTAATTTCAAAAACTGGACTAGCACAAGGTCCCCCAGAGTGCAATCCACGCAATGGGTTGGCAAAAGTCTCAGCAGCAAGCAGGTAAGGCTGGCCAAGCTCAGCCAGTGCAGGGGGTTGGGAGGGTGGGGGACACATGGAACAAGGCAAGGGGAGGCAAGGGACGGGCAGGCCAGTGGGTGGACTGGCCTGGGGAGGGGGAATCAATTCCCCCTTTCCCCAGCTTGCACTGCAGCCAGCCCCAACCCCAGGCTGGATATGGGCAGGTTGGTTGGCCTGCCTATTCCAGCTCAGGGTTAGGATTGTGCCTCCAGTGAGTCGCATACTTGTGTGAGGATTTGAACCAGGTCGCCCCACTCAAAGTCTATCCCTGCACGGCACTAACTCTGGAGCAAGGATTTTACTCTGGAGCAGAAAAAAAATTAGGGGTGTGTGTGTGTGTGTGTGACTGAGAGAGAGAGAGAGAGAGAGAGAGAGAGAGAGAGAGAGAGAGAGAG
>JAJKFI010000079.1:5377131-5417941 GCA_029204185.1 Lerista edwardsae
TGTGTGTGTGTGTGTGTGTGTGTGTGTGTGTGTGTGTGTGTGTGTGTACTGGTGACTACTGTGTACAGGTGACTACTGGAAGCATTTCAGCAGGGCCTCCAGGAATTTCCAGCATCACATCATGAAAAATGCACCCAGAGCCAGGGGAAATCTTGAGTGAGCATCACTGTGCAAGTCTGGAGGGTGGGGTTTGGAGCACTACAGCACTTTTTGGGGTGTGTGGGGGGAGAGTAACAATAGATTTTTTAAATGTACGCTTGTCCCTGTTCTTAAATCAAGCCCTTGTTCTTTAAATGGAAACTGTCATGTCACAAAGCAAAAAGCCAAGTTCTCCCCCATCCAATCCTACGTGGAGCAAAGTAATGCTCTCAATGGGGCAGTGCATCTACCAGCCCCACTCATCACAGCGCTGCTCACACAGGTCTGTTGCAATGGTTGCCACAGGACAGCAAATGTAGCACTCTTCACACATTACCTTCCACACATTCCTGAGAGGGAGATGGGAGAGGGCAGGATGATTTCACTAGCAAGCCTTTTGGTGTGATTCAGCAGGGCTCTTCATATATTCACATTAAGCCCTGCCCTTCACTGATGACACACTTTGGAAGTCTGACACCCCACCTTCCCCCTGATCAACAGTGACAAATCTCCCTGTGACAAATGTTGATTATGGGGTAGGAGCCTTCCCTGATTTTAGTGGTGTCAATCCCAGGAAGGAACTTTCCCTGTGATCCATGTTTGTTGCTGCCTCCAAACACTGATCATGAGCAGGGCGGGTCAGGGGTTTCAGTTACATGGCATTGCAGAGGAAGGGGCTTCATGTGTGCATCACTGGTAGAAGAGAGTCTTACTAGACATATGAGGGGCTAGCATGTGAAGTCTTTTGAGCACTTGGTGGAAAAACCTATTATATGTAATAATTATTATACTAGAACAAAGCATGAGATCATTGGTTGGTGCAGGCATACTGAGATTGCCAACTATTTTCTGATATACTTGATCGGTTGGCAACCCTAGCAACTCCTTCCAAGTAACACCATAACCCCCCACCCACCCGCAAGATAGGCATACCTGTGCTAATTGATTAGCAGGTGTACCTACTCATCTCTGGGCGGCGGAAAACTCTGATTTTGGCAAACCGAGTGGTTGTTAAAAGGCACAGGTGCAAACTCAGTTGCTTATTTTCTTAGTTAGTTGGCAACCCTGGGAGAGTTTTGAAACAAATTTTGTTCATCTTGAGGAATCTCTGTACTTCTGTCTTTTCTTCTATCTCTGTCTGGCCTCCCAGATATGCTAATCAGTGTGTAAGTATATCCTTTCAAATAATTATCATACATTATACTCTGCTCATCTCTGTATAATTTCCTCATCTGCATAATCGTATTTGACTTCCTTATGAATGTAAAAACCATCTTACCTTGGGCCCGTTAATCTTCATTGATTGAATATCAAATTCATTTGAATATGTTAGCCAAAGCTCCCCCACCCCGCCCCATTGAATGGGGGCGGGGGGGGGGGAGAACTGACAGACCCACAGCTGCTGTTTTGTTGTTCTTGTGGTGTCTGCACTGCTAATTTTTGTGCTTTAAGCCCTTTTTCCTCCTGGCTCACTTTGTTTTTCTTTCTAAGGTGAAAAAGGACAGTCAATCCTCACGGTATTTCCAGGCACACTCTTTTCCTTTAAAACAACTGCACTTCTGGAACGGAATGAAGGGACGGCCTGTAAAATCCGCCTTGCAAGCGCCCTGTTCTGAACAGAGAAACTTTGAGATAAAATTTCACTTTTATGGGAGGGGAGAGGTCAGACGAAACAGACATAGTGAAGTCCAAAAATTACCATATTGCAGGAATTATTCCTTCCCCTAACAAAGCGCATTGTGTAAGCCGAGCTTGTTTTTTTTTTAAACAAAACCCCATATCTCACTTTCTTGCAAGGCCCATGCTGTGGAAGGCAGATGTGAAGGCTTGATATGTATAATCCTCTTCCCCCCCATAGGGGTGCTGCATACTTTATCAGCTAAGTGATTTTAAGACAGGGTGTGTGTGCTTTAAATCTGAAACAATAAAGAGGTCCTTTGCACCCCAAAATGTCTCAGGGTCTGCCAAGTCTCAGGGTCTGACCTGACATTTCAGGGGCTTAGCCTGTTTCTTTGGTTCTGTAAGGGGGAGAGTAAGGATGGCCAGAATCAAAGGAGGCACTTGCCATTTTCTCCCCTTCCCATCAACCTCAATCCTGGAGCAGCAGGCACAGTCAGGTGTCTCCAGTTAACCAACACATTCACTTCTGTCCAACAGGCCCCACCTCTTATCTGCCAGGCCCCACCCCTTATCCAACAAGCACCACCCTTTTGGCCTAAAGTGATATGTGAAAGAAATTTGATGGGATGTCTGTCTGTGTGCATGTTCCTCTTCAGGAGAGGAACTCTGAGGGAAGCCAAAGGCAAGGAGGAACCTCCAAAGTCCACCGTCCAATGGGAGAAACTGGAGGCAGGATGATGATAAACATAGTTTTATAGCTTTGCCTTCTTTTCTTTCTCTACAGGGGTGTTTCTCAAACTGTGCGTTGGGACGCACTAACCCTCTGCACAAGTTTCCCAAAGAAAATCACAATCCCTCCCCGGCCAATATTTGCTGTGGGAGATCTAGTCTGGATCATAATAATCGGGGACACTATTGGGGTTTCCCATAACCACAATAAAACATGCTTTAAAAAAAATGACCAGGAGCCCAATAATTCATTTTCCTATCTTCTCTAGCTTAATCCTTAGTCTGCAAATTATTTGGAAATTAATTGAGGCTGTTTTACTGTTGCTTTCATTCTATTAATTTTTATTAATTGTATAGTTTGTTTTATTTGGATTTGTTGTACAGTTTGTGTTGTCCTGAACTCCACCTTGTAAACGCAGGTTGAAAGGCAGTTGATAAATAGTGTGAATTTATGATGATGATGATGATGATAGAAATACTATTAATAAATAATTTTAATAATTATTGTGAAAGGTAGAGGCCTTTTTGCCATTGTGCCTGGCTGCCCCATCCCTTGCACCCGACCCCTGCTAATCCTCAAACTCCAAACCGGGCCATCAGTTAGCAGATGAGTCTGTCCCGACCTGATAGGAATCTGCTAATCATCACAGCACTGCATCAGCCTGTTTGCTGGAGATATGGACTTAACATATTTAAATCTGCAGCTCGCTTCTTTAATATGGGCAGCGAGTTATGCTAAACAAACAAAGACTCGGAGCATTTAAATGGGAAGCTGAGGCAAGGCAGTGTGTGAGGAGTATAATCACCCCATCGCAGGGGTGCTGCTGAGATTTCTGTGGAGTTTTTGGCTCCGTCAAAATGGTGGGTGTCGTGTCACACACCCTGTGCCCTGTTGTCGTGAGTCTACTCTTGAGCCTCAGATGTCACAAAAGCCAAACCAATGAACAACAAAAAAAGAGCTACTTTGAAATAAGGGACATTCTTTAAAGTGAGAGCCTGTCCATAAAAGGATGTGACACTTTTGTTGTTGTTGTTCAGTCGCTAAGTCGTGTCCGACTCTTCGCGACCCCATGGACCACAGCACGCCAGGCCTCCCTGTCCTCCACTAGCTTCCGGAGTTCACCCAATTTCATGTTCATCGCTTCGGTGACACTATCTAACCATCTCATCCTCTGCCGCCCCCTTCTCCTTTTGCCTTCAATCTTTCCCAGCATGAGGGTCTTTTCTAAAGAGTCCTCTCTTCTCATGAGGTGGCCAAAGTATTGGAGCTTCAGCTTCAGGATTTGTCCTTCCAGGGAGCAATCAGGCTTGACTTCCTGTAGGATGGACCGATTGGACCTCTTTGCAGTCCAGGGGACTCTCAAGAGTCTTCTCCAGCACCATAATTCGAAAGCATCTATTCTTCGGCGCTCTGCCTTTCTTATGGTCCAGCTCTCACAGCCATACATAGCTACTGGGAAAACCATAGCTTTGACTATGCGAACCTTTGTTGGCAGGGTGATGTCTCGGCTTTTGATTAAGTTGTCTAAGTTCGCCATAGCTTTCCTCCCAAGAAGTAAACGTCTTTTAATTTCATGGCTGCAGTCACCATCTGCGGTGATCTTGGAGCCCAGGAAGATAAAGTCTGTCACTGCTTCCATTTCTTCCCCTTCTATTTGCCAGGAAGTGATGGGAGTGGTGGCCATGATCTTAGTTTTTTTAATGTTGAGCTTCAAGCCAATTTTGGCACTTTCCTCTTTCACCCTCATCAGCAGGTTCTTTAAGTCTTCCTCACTTTCTGCCATTAGAGTGGTGTCGTCTGCATATCTGAGGTTGTTGATATTTCTCCCAGCAATCTTGATTCCAGCTTGTGAATCATCCAGCCCTGCCTTCCTCATGATGTACTCTGCATATAAGTTAAATAAGCAGGGTGACAGGATACAGCCTTGTCGTACTCCTTTCCCAATTTGAAACCAGTCGGTTGTTCCATGTCCAGTTCTAACTGTTGCTTCCTGGCCCACGTACAGGTTTCTCAGAAGACAGATAAGGTGGTCTGGTACTCCCATCTCTTCAAGAACTTGCCACAGTTTGTTGTGATCCACACAATCAAAGGCTTTAGCATAGTCAATGAAGCAGAGGTAGATGTTTTTCTGGAACTCTCTGGCTTTCTCCATGATCCATCGAATGTTGGCAATTTGATCTCTAGTTCCTCTGCCTCTTCGGAAACCAGCTTGTACATCTGGTAGTTCTAGATTCACATACTGCTGAAGCCTAGCTTGTAGGATTTTGAGCATCACCTTGCTAGCATGTGAAATGAGTGCAATGGTGCGGTAGTTTGAACAATCTTTGGCATTGCCCTTCTTTGGGATTGGAATGTAAACTGATCTTTTCCAGTCTTGTGGCCACTGCTGGGTTTTCCAAATTTGCTGGCATATGGAGTGCAGCACTTTGACAGCATCATCTTTTAAGATTTTCAGTAATTCCACTGGAATGCTGTCACCTCCACTAGCTTTGTTGTTAGTGAGGCTTTCTAAAGCCCACTTGACTTCACACTCCAGGATGTCAGGTTCAAGCTCAGTGACCGCACCATTGTGGTTATCAGGAACATTGAGATCGGCCTTATAGAGTTCCTCTGTGTATTCTTGCCACCTCTTCTTAATCTCATCTGCTTCTGTTAGGTCCTTGCCGTTTTTGTCCTTTATTGTGCCTACCTTAGCATGAAATTGTCCTTTGACATCTCCAATTTTCTTGAAAAGATCTCTAGTCTTTCCCATTCTATTGTTTTCCTCTATTTCTTTGCATTGCTCATTGAGGAAGGCCTTCCTATCTCTCCTTGCTGTTCTCTGGAAATCTGCATTCAGTTGGGTATATCTTTCCCTTTCTCCCTTGCTTTTGGCTTCCCTTCTTTCCTCAGCTATTTTTAAAGCCTCTTCAGATAGCCACTTTGCCTTCTTGCATTTCTTTCTCTTTGGGATGGTTTTAGTTGCTGCTTCCTGTACAATGTTACAGACCTCCGTCCAAAGTTCTTCAGGCACTCTGTCTACCAAATCTAAGCCTCTAAATCTGTTTGTCACCTCCACTGTATATTTGTTTGGGATCTGATTTAGGTCATACATGGAGGGCCTAGTGCTTTTCCCTACTTTTTTAAGTTTAAGCCTGAATTTTGCAATAAGAAGCTCATGATCTGAGCCACAGTCAGCTCCAGGTCTTGTTTTTACTGCCTGTATAGAGCTTCTCCACCTTTGGCTGCAAAGAATGTAATCAATCTGATTTCGATGTAGACCATCTGGTGAAGTCCATGTGTACAGTCGCCGTTTGTGTTGCTGGAAAAGGGTATTTGCTATGACTAATGTGTTCTCCTGACAAAACTCTATCAGTCTTTGCCCTGCTTCATTCTGTACTCCAAGACCAAACTTGCCTGTTACTCCTATTACCTCTTGACTGCCTACTTTAGCATTCCAATCCCCTATGATGAGAAGGACATCTTTTTTGGGTGTTAATTCTAGAAGCTGTTCTAGGTCTTCATAGAAACGGTCAACTTCTTCCTCTTCAGCACCAGTGGTTGGGGCGTAGACTTGGATTACTGTGATGTTGAAAGGTTTGCCTTGGATCCGAATGGAAATCATTCTATCACTTTTGAGATTATACCCCAGTACTGCTGTTCTCACTCTCTTGTTCACTATGAAGGCTACTCCATTTCTTCTAAGGGATTCCTGCCCACAGTAGCAGATATAATGGTCATCTGAATTAAATTCTCCCATTCCTGTCCATTTTAGTTCACTAACTCCCATGATGTCGATGTTCAGCCTTGACATCTCACGTTTGACCACATCTAACTTACCTTGATTCATAGATCTGACGTTCCAGGTTCCTATGCAGTATTGCTCTTTGCAGCATCGCACTTTCCTTTCACTTCCAGACACATCCACAGCTGAGCTTCCTTCCGGTTTTGGCCCAGCTACTTCACTCTTTCTGGAGCTACTAGTACTCGTGTTCTGCTCTTCCCCAGTAGCATAATGGACACCTTCCGACCTGAGGGTCTCATCTTCCAGTGTCATATCGTTTAGCCTTTTAGTTTTGTAATCCATGAGGTTTTCTTGGCAAGAGTACTGGAGTGGGTTGCCATTTCCTTCTCCAGCGGATCACATTTAGTCAGAACTCTCTACTATGACCTGTCCATCTTGGGTAACCCTACATGGCATAGCTCACAGCTTCATTGAGCTACTCAAGCCCCTTCGCCACGACAAGGCAGTGATCCATGAAAGGGATGTGACACTTAAAAACGATCAAAACAAAACACCCCAGAAAGTCTTTGAAACATCCCTCTCTTTTGTTCTCCTGACATTTTGTCCATTTATGGATTGCTGCCATTTTCTGGCCATGCTCCTCTGCTTTTGTCAGAAGCTGAAAATGTAGGGCAGGCAGGCGAGCATAAGAGCAATCTTGCCACATCCCTGCCTGTGATCTTTGCTCGCCCAGCTCCACCAGCCTCAGCCATCTGAAGGTCACCGGTTCTCGCTTTGGTCTGCTCTATCAGGGCTCTTCCTATGTTCTTATCTGCCATGGTATTTAGAAATGGAACCTCCATGTACAGGGATGGTCTCTCTCCCAGTGTCTGATGCTGGGCTCTTGCCTTCAGAGCCTGTGTGTGAGCTTTAGGAAGCAACTGGTTGGCTACTGTTAGGAGTTGTGTGCTAGACTAGATGCTGGGGCCTCTGATCTGATCCAGGTAGGCTCTTTTTATGTTCAGTACAAATGTTTTCCTCCATTCACTCAGAGAGTCCATGTCATTTAGGAAGAAAAGTGCAAGCCTAATCCAGGGCCCAGACCCAGAGGCAGATCTAAGGGAGGGCAAAGCTCTAAGTTTTGCAAGAAGCCTTACCTTGCAGTGGGAATCACTCCTCTCCTGCACCGTTTTAGCCAATCCTCACAGGGAAAAGCAACATCTTGGCGTTGCTTACTGGCTACAGCAGCAAGGGAGAGGAGGGATTTACATGACAGGGTAAGGCTTCTTGCAACACTTAGAGCTTTGCCCTCCCTGTAGATCCGCCTCTGCCCAGACCCCCTTCCCTATGAAGAAAGGCTATCACATTTGAGGCTTTTTAGATCAGTAAAAAGGTGGCAAAGGGAATGAGAAACAAATGATGTGTATAAGGAATGCATGAGTTGG
Source organism: Lerista edwardsae (assembly GCA_029204185.1). Classification (NCBI taxonomy): domain Eukaryota; kingdom Metazoa; phylum Chordata; class Lepidosauria; order Squamata; family Scincidae; genus Lerista; species Lerista edwardsae. The sequence continues at coordinate 5,384,768 of JAJKFI010000079.1, forward strand.
AGAAAGTAGATGGAGGCAATCCCCCCCCTCCCAGTGCACTAGGTTCTGGCCGGACTTCTCATAGCACATTAACTGGCTTATGGAATTTACTGCCACAAAACACAATGGCCACCAGTTTAGAAGATTCAAACTCATTTATGAAGAAGAGGTCTATTAATGGTTACAAGTCATGATGGGGATACAGTGGTATCACTAGGTTCAGTGACACCAAGTGTGCATAACTTCTGGCCACATTCTCTCATCAGGATTGCAGCACATCTGGCTACCTTGCTGGGTGGTGCCTCAGCATGCCTTGTGCAATCCCAGCTTGACTCCTTAGCTGGGTAGCTCCCCAGGTGGCATAATGCAAGGTGTATGGGGTGCTGCCCAGCAGACAAAGCCGGCCAGCATAGCGCAAGAAAACTAGCTACACTGCAATCCCTGACATTGGGCAGCACAGAAGGCAGTGTGGAGCCAAGTGGCTGGCTTGGGGGCCTTGCAGGGGATTATGGGGTGATAGGAAAGGTGTCATTTTTATGTCACCCCAATGGTGTCACCTGGTGTGGTCTGCACCTGCTGCACTCCCCTAGAGATGCGTCTGTGGTGATACGTCATCACAGTTTCAGAACTGCCTGACAACAACAGTGAGGAAGTGCTATTTACTTGCAGGTTTCCCTGCCTGCGGGTTTCCCAGAGGCATCAGATTGGCCAGTGGCAACTAGGATGCTGGACTAAATAGACATGTTGTCTGATCCAGCAGGGCCTTCTAGGGCCAACCTGATAATGACCTCTAGTGATTCACAGAGTACAGGGCAGCATGGATAGAGCGGCACATGCAACATGGCCTGCACAGTGGCAGAGGTGGTCATTCCCCCCCGACTGCCCCACATAACAACCAGCTGGTTGCTTCTCCCCCCCATCCCACTCCCAGTTACAGTCCCTTCCACCAAAAAGGCAGAAGGCACAACCCGGGACCAAAAGGAAGGAGTGGAGTGGCCACTCTGGCTAAACACCACTCCTCCCTTCTGGTCCCTGTTCCCACCCTCCTTCCACCAGAACCTTCCAAATGCAGAGCTGGCAGCTGAAAGAGCAAACAGGACGAAAGCGGAAGATGAGCAAGACAGCAGTTGTGGGAAAGCAAGAAATGGAAGGAAAGACCATCAGGGATTGGGGACCTTGTGTGCTGCAATAAGGAAGGAAATAAGAGGAAAAATGTTGGGTAGGGAGCTCCTTACTCTGGAGTTCAGGGGCTGCAGGGACTTGGACCAGTGGTGTCATCTAAATGATTTAACAACAGGTACTCACATTTGATTGGCATGTGTCGGGACCCGCCCACCGGAAGTGACATCATAAGCCGGAAGTGACGATGTGGCAGGAAGTGACATGAAAAAAGCCCTTTTTGGCACATGTCGGGACCCGCCCACCGGAAGTGACATCATAAGCCGGAAGTGATGATGTGGCAGGAAGTGACATGAAAAAAGCCCTTTTTGAGGCCTCAGATGATTTTAAACTGACCCAACAGTTGCAACAGTATTCCACAGCACCCCCAGAACATGTTAAGGAGGCCTGGCATCATGTTAAAGTGACCCAACAGTTCTAAAACCCCAAAGCAGTTCATTTTTCAGTGGCAAGGCAAGGCAAGGCAAGGCTCCGCTCGCTGCCTTCCTGGCTCTGAGAATGTGCAGGCAACTCAAACATGCAGGAAATTCAAATGTTGCAGGGGGCGGAGTCGATATGTGGGCGGGTGAATGGGTGGGGCCAGCTGTAATCCTAGGAACCGGTACTCGCGTACCCCCGCGTACCCCCTGCATGACATCACTGACTTGGACCATCCCTTCTTGGTACAAGCCACGGGTATTGCCCACTCTCAGGTCCTGCACTTCCCAGGCAGGTTGGGCACCCCTCGGCATAGTCTGGGTGAGTGCTGTCGCCTTGCACTGAGGGGTCCAGGGGATCACAGGAGTCTGAGCAGCAGTGAGCAGCTGCTGCCGCTTGCCTGCCTGCCAGAGCCTCCACAGGCACGAAGGTGAGCAGCGTTCAGCCTGCCCCTGTGCTCAGAACACTCTGCAATGGCGTGGCAAGGGAGGCATGCTGGGGGTAGCACCAGAAGGGGGAAGCAAGTGTCGGGGGCGGCGGCAATCATCTACCAGGCTGGGGTGGAGCCTCGGCTGGGAATACCACCGGTTCGGGTGATGGGGACCCAAGATCACTGTTGTTCCACAGGAGAACTTTTCTATTTCAGCCAACACCTTTCAGTGGAAATGTAATGATAAACAGTGGGACTTTCTCACTTCTCTACCCCCCTGGGGGTGCTGCAAAGAGACTTTCACGGACAGCTTGCCCTTTGGGTGACCTTTGCACTCTGGGATTGGCAATTTTATGGGGCTGAAGTAAAGATGGTTCCCCTGACTTGCCTGGGGGCACGGGGTGGGGTGGGGAGAGAGAGCTGAAAAATTAGACTGAATCAAAGCAGAAAATGAGTTTTCATTTATCATGCGATGATGCACGAGGTTACGCGAAGACAAATAGCGCTTTCGGAGTCTTCCTTTATCACTGTCAGTGCAATTAATAGGCTACGGCCTTCGTTACCATGTTGGTGCTAAAGAGACACCAGGGGCCCCCCGGGGGACATTAAGGAGAGGAGAAAAGCAGTCTGGCCGGCCTGCTCCCCACTTCTGCCGCTGCCAAGATGTATGCTAACTTGTTTCTTTTTTGCCAGTGCTGAAAGTGTTTGCGACTTAGCTAGACAAGCAGAACATTGGAGTTGCCAAACACAATCGAGGCCCTTGCTGTCAAGTTCTTGGGGTGGGGGCTGGAGACAGATGGGTAGGGGATGTGGGTGGAATTGTGCAAGGAGCCCATGGGGGTGGCAGAGAAGAGGAAAAAGGAATGACGGAGCTCCTTTGGGGGGGGAAATCAACATTTTCACTGCTTTGTGAATCCATGTTGTTTCAGTGCTTTGTGAATCCATGTTGTAGAACTTTGTGAAAGTCAGTGTGGTGTGGTGGTAAGAGTAGAGTCAGTGTCAAGTGGGGCACCTGTACCCCTCCATGAGGCCGACAGATGCCTATCTCCACCAGTCCACCGGCTTCCACTGCTCCCCCTCTTCCCATTCCTGGGATTGGGTGCTGTAACTCTCCTCTCCTCCACACTTCCCCTCCATCTCCCGCTTCCTTTTTCAATACAGGAAGTGGGAGGAGCAGATACCAAACAAGGCTGGTTCCTCCTCAGGGATAGGTGTAGAATCTGGCATACTGTCTCAGGTGCCAGGAGATCTTGAGTTGCTTCTGGGCAGTGGCTAGGGGCCCAGAACTATCAGATGCTCCATGGTCAAGCTTTGATACCCTGCCCATGAAAACTTCTTGAAAAAAGGTAGTTGCTGCCTTTAAGCTGCTGCGGTCAGTGTGAGCCTTGCCAAAAACTTCTGGATGCTCATCTTAGCAGCAGCGGTGCAATGACACAGAGTACAATCCTAACCAGGAGTTAGGCCAGCACAAGTTAGGCCAGCAAACTTTGGTTAGCACAAGGGACACCATAAACTATGTCTGAACACTCCCTGAGTCAGAGAGGCTAGCACACAGATGTGAGCTATCCCCCCTGAGTCTCTGAGAGAGGTCCAAATGCGCTTTACGGTGGCCCTTGTGGCAGCCAAACTTTGCTGGCTTAATTTGTGCCGGCCTAACTCCAGGTTAGGATTGTGACCCCAGAGAGCACCTGATGGCTGAATAGTGCTACTATGGCTGTGATGCAACAATGTGGTAATAGCATTGTATTATGGGTGAAAAAAATGATTGTCTCCAAGGAGCACTCTGGGCTTACTTGAAGGGAAGCAAAACATTTTTTTAACTTGCCTCCCGTTTCCCTTCAGATAGCATCTCCCCAACATAGCATTCAGTGGGCATCTTTTTGGCACTTTTTTTGAGATGTTTGCTTTGTCCTTCTGGATTCAGCCTCTTTCCCAGGATCTATAAAACCTCCTAATGTACCCATTAGGATGAACATGCCTTTTCTCTCGTGTACTCAAAGGTAAATTATCATATGTGAACTATTACATACCTTTCTTTAAACTAAAACCAACCACCATTTTTGACTTTTCAATCACTGGGGGACAGAGTTATTGCATAAGCTGCACTCCAAGTTAAACTCTTGATGCATCTAACCCAGTGCTATCTCCATTTCCTGGCACTGAATTGCCAAGGACTTTTCCAGCCCTTTCTGGAGCCACTAAGGAGGGAACGTGGAACTTTCTGTATTTAAAGTAAAAAGGTAAAGGTTTCCCCATGACCGAATGGTCTAATTGTGATCGACTGGGGGGCAGTGCTCATCTCCATTTCTAAGCCGAAGAGCCGGTGTTTGTCCAAGGACGTTACCATGGTCATGTGGCCAGCATGACTATACACCGAGGCGCACGGAACGCTGTTACCTTCCCACCAAAGTGGTACTTATTTATCTACTCACATTTGTATGTGATTTTGAACTGCTAGGTTGGCAGGAGCTGGGACAAGCGACGGGAGCTCACTCCGTCACATGGTCTCAAACTGCCAACCTTGCGGTGAGCAAGCGCAACAGCTCTGCGGTTTAACCTGCAGCAGCACCACATGTAAAGTATACCCACTATTATTGAACAGCAGCCCCATACAACAGTTGAAGGATCTTCAATTGTGTGTAATAGTGGAAAGGAAGGGGATTGTAAAGGTATCCTTGGCGTGAGAACAAGGATGTTACACATACTGTGTGTCCTGATTTTCATCTGGGGAATGCTGGAAGATATGATGAGGAAGCACTCTTGGGTGATTTGCAGAAGATTCCAATCAGCCAGAAGAAGGGATTTCTTCACATGTTATTAGCTCACCGAATAATAAATAGCATTTTTTTGTATTATTCCTGTGGAACTCACTGTCACAAGGCATGGCAATGGCCACTAATTTGGATGGCTTTAAAAGGGGGTAGACAGATTAATAAAGGAGGGCTATCAAAGGTTATTAGGCATGAGAGCTAAATGGAACCTCCATGTTCAGAAGCTGCATATCTCTAAATGCCCCTTCCCTCTCTCTCTGTGTGTAACAGGTTGGGAGTATTGTTGCTTTCATGCCATGCTTGAAGATTGTCCAAAAAGCATCTGATTGGCAACTGCGGGAAGCAGGTGCTGGACTTGAGGGATTTCTGGTCTGATCCAGCAGGACTCTTATTCTTCAGATTGGGGAAAAACAACATTGCCACTATGTTGGGACAGCCAAAATCTCATTTTTGACAGTTTTCTTCCTTTGCAGAAGCGGAAATAATCTGCACTCACAGTAAATGAAGGAAACTGAGTGGGAAAGGACTTATTCTCCCCCCCCCCCCAGAAAAGCTCATTTGAATTCAAATGTCATTAGTGTCCTCTACATTCATTGGGGATGAATGGGGTGTGTAAAGGAGCACAGTGGCTAATCTTGGCTATGATATTTGTCTTCATGAGTTGGGAGGAGAGGAGGAGGAGGCATAATTTAGGGGGATGGAATTGTGCCACTCTTGAATTATTCTCCCCCCTTTCTCCATCCATGAGTGGAGCTAATTGTCATAAAAATCATTTGCATTTCAACGGCACCTATCAGCCACAGACCCAGAGGCGCTCTTCAGATGGTCATGACTGGAGGCTGGGTTGGCTAGCCAACTTCTGTATCCCTGGGCCCTTGGAGGATCACTCTGGTATTTTCAGGGGGATTGGCCACCACCTTTGTATCCCAGTCCTCCAGGAATGGCCTGGAGCCTCCAGGAATCTGCCCTAACCAGGTGACCAGCAACCCTGAGGCTTTTGAATGGGCCTTCAGGTATTTCCAACTTTACATTGTGTTGGCAAAAAAAATCATTTCCAGGAATAGCGTCAGTCAGACTAGGCAAGGCTGGCCCAGCATGCTTTGGGGAAACCTGAGGTCTTGTGCACTGGGCACAAATGAATGGGCAGGGCAATCATATGAATGGGCAGAAAATGGCTGATGCTATGCTGGTGTTTGCAGTTGTCATAACTAGTTAGTATCTTGTGTTCCATGTGTGTAGGGAGATAGAAGATGGAGGGCTACCTTGACTAAAAGGCTCACCTCCTGGTCTTTGAACCCTTCAACTGAGGACATTGGGCCTGGAGAAGCTGTTATCTAGAACTAGCTAGGTCCCTATTGGATTCTCAGGTCTCCTGAGTGGAAGAGTTGCAATACCAGCACTGGCCATAATGGGGGTGGGTGGCACTAGAGTGCAGCAGAGATCAGATCAATAGTGCCCTCAGTCCTTATGGGATTAAAAAATCTGAAAATTGCTGCTGGAGCTTCCAGTTTGAGACAGCTGGTGCTTTTCATGATGGATGGCTCTTCATGTTGCAGAGTAGACTCAAAGAGTTGCCAAAGTACTGCAACATACAGTAGAGTCTATGTGGGATTCAGGCAGTGACACCTTGGCATGCGCGTTTTGATGCTATTATTTATATCTCCTTCTTCCAAAGAGTTGAGGGTGGTGTTGGTGAATGGGGCGATTCCCTTTTTATTGTCACAACAACAACCATGCCATGTAGGTTAGGCTGAGAGAAGGTGACCCAAGGTCACCCAGCAGGGATTTGAACCCAAGTCTCACAAAATAAGCATGTACTTTTTTTTTTTTTTTTTGAAAAGCACAGGAGAGCAGTTAACTAACCTCTGTTAACTACCCTCTGGGCTAACAGAAGAACTCTTCTAAATTTGCATATATTTAAATGTCCCTTTGCTAGTGCTAATTCAAGGGCTGTCACCTTCCCCACGGGGAAAGGTGTCCACCTCTGACCCATTTCAATCTGTTGCAAAACGGTTGTAGCTAAACGCTTAAGAAAAATCGACCAGGACCCTCCGATACAGACAGAAGAGGCACATCCAATAAAGTGCTCGCTATCAATGGTGTGGCCATTAATAGGCATCCTACAGTGCTTTGAAAGGGCACTTAATTTTTCATTCTTAAACACGGAGCTTTTTCCTGTCTCCCAGCTCAACCAAAACTCTTCCATGGAGATGGATGACCCTCGTGCAACATAGTTATCAGAAATATTAAGCCGGGACTTTGTCATTTTTTTGAACAAAGAACTATATACGTAGATATATCACCACAGCTGTCAGGTTGACGAGTGGCGCCCTCTTAGGTCTTGGGACGCATCCGGCACCTTTAGTGCTCATAGTAAAAAAAGAACGATAAAAAAAATACCATCCCAGAAAGGGTAATGATGAAATTTAACTGCTCCACATCGCACACCTGGGGTCTGGGCTTGGGAAGCGGAGGAGGGGTTCAGGTGCTTCATCTCTTTATGGCCTTGTCCTTGTCGGTATGGTTAAGGTCCTTCTGACGAGCCGTAATGTATGGTGGGCACTGGAAAGAGCTGGCTGGTCTTTGCCCTCCCCCCTTTTCTGGGGGAAACAGAGAAGATTTTCTCCTCACAGAGGACTCACAGAGATTTTACAAGCAAAAACAAGTCCTGTAACACCACGAAGGCCAACCAATTTCGTCTGACCCAAGTTCTCATGAGCTCAGAAGTATAGCCAGATGGGGGGTCATCACGGTAAGTATGGCAGGTGGCTCAACGTGCCATATAAGCAGCCCTCCACATCAGAGCCAATGCTTGCCTGTGTGTTGCCGGTGCTGCCCCAAATGGGCCCAATATCCTAGGCATTGCGATGCCTGCCTTAATTACCATGGCACCCCCTTCTGGCTATGCTACTGCTTGGGCAAGCACAACATTTCTCAAAATGTGGGTGGGGAGGGGACCTACTTGGTGGGTTTACGACGACCTGATGTCAGGTGGGTCATGGAAAGCTGAGAGCCACCATCTTGGAAGCTGCAGGCCTTACTCTTGCTATATTCCCTTTGTGAGTGTTTATAGTTTGAATTTTCAAGTGAGCTTTCACATTTTGTTTTTAGTTCATTGCTTTCACATAATATTTTATCCTAATCTTGCTTTCTGTGAGGGATGTTTTATGGTTCTGCAACTGCAGCAGTCCAAGAATGCCAGTTTGCCTTCCAGGATTTGCCTTCCAAATCATTGCCTTACATCACAATGATGGCACTTCCTGCCTGATGATGTCACTTGCAGTAGGTCCTGACAAGAATGCCAATATGACTGCTGCTTCTAAAAAGTGGATCCCAGTGCAAAAAGTTTGAGAACCTCTGGGCTAGCACATATCATTGAGTGACCCCAAACTGTCTGTCTGTCAGTCTGCCTGCCTGCCTGCCTGTCTAATCTTTTCAAAAGCAGAAACAGTAATATTGCTCAGGTTTTTTTTTAAAAACAGAATTTTGTGCATTGTTGTGGGAAAAGCTTTGCAGCACTGGTTATATTTCTGAAAGAGAAGCAATAGTGTATTTCACACATGAACATTATCCTTGGCATAAAATGGAAGTGAGCCTGTGGAGAATTACTCTTGATCTACATTGGTGCTCTTTATATAGATTGATGTTCATAAAGGAAAGAAAGCACTCTATGCCTTTTGTTTCAAGTAAGGGTCTAACAATGGGGGGAGCATGGGGATTACATGTCAGGGGCACGTGCACTGGACCCTCTGATCTCCCCCCAGGTGCTGCCTATGGTCTGGAATTTTTATGCAATCTGACATCTCTTTTGCAACAAACAAGGTGTTATCTAATTAATAGCACAGTCCTGTTCCTGGGTCACTCCGGCTGGTTGAAAGCAGAGTTGCTGCTAAATTCCATACACCAGTGTGACTCCATGCTACAGTGCTGGAAGGTACAACAGTCTTACCATGTCAGGGCCTGTCGCCTCCCATCGCTGGAATCTGATGAGATCCCTTATCAGCGGAGAACCTCCTTATGGGCCCCAACATGGATTGGCAGGGGGATTGGCAGGGGGAAGTGAATTCCCTGGACACCCTTGGATCACACATCAGAATCATATCCCACTGAAGCGACCTGCAGAATCAGAAGGCTCCAATTGGACTCACTCATCCCTTGACTCTGAACCACTCACAGTCATCTTCAGGAACTCATTGCATCCGATGGCACAGCACATACTCGACAGCACCAATCATGCTGGTTCCCGGATCAGGAGGTCCTGACCTTTCTGTTAAGGACAGGATCAGGGCCCCTCTTGTACATGAGAAAGCCGAGGCAGCTTGGTGGTCTACAAAGTCTCAGTTTTGGCTGCGCACCTGCGTGCTGCCTCCACTGCCCAGAATGGCTCCAATGGCAAGTGGGAGGGCTGCTTACACAGCACATTGTGGTGCCTGCAGTACTTACCATGCAACCCCCCTCTAGTTATGCGACTGCACTGGTGTGTACCAGATCCTAATCCTGTTCCCTTTCCTCTCCCACTCTCTTTGGACTTGTGCCAGCACGATAGCTGTTGCAGCTCTGAGGAGACCATTTGGGGCAGCAGAGGCCTAAGGGAATGAAAGTTTTGCAGGATACAGCATGCTCTCCATTGCCACGGCCGCATCAGCGGGGAGAGGATTTAGTTAATACAAACATACTAAGACTTTCAATGCCAGCTGGTTCTAAAACATAGTTAAAAATGTTGCTCTTCAAGCTATGGATTGAAACACATTGTGGGATTTAGTCCCTATGTTTCACTTTCACCTGTGGAAAGCCTCTTCAGGGGATTACAAAGACGTTTGTATCAATCAAATCAAATCAGTATTTATATACCCCTTTTCAACACAACGTTCACAAAGCGGTTTACAGGCAAATAGTAATAATCAAGTTAAATAGCTCCCTGTTCCAAAGGGCTCACAATCTAAAAATATGCAAAACACCACCAGCAACAGCCACTAGAAAAGACACTGCAGAGGGGTGACAAGGGACAGTTACTCTCCCCCTGCTAAATATAAGAGGAACACCACTTGGAAAAGTGCCTCTTGCCCAGTTAGCAGGGTCTGAATCTTCTTCTCACTGTTCTGAATAGCATCCCTTTTTAAGGTGGCTCCAGTAAGGTGGCTCCATCACCTGATAGCTGGCCACAGACTGTATCTGTCTTGCTAGCATCACTACCTACTCTGACCAAGAAGGAAATAATGTCATACCATCAGATATGCACAACAGATCCTAATCATAGTGCAGGAGGTGCTGGGTGGATACTGGTGAACTATGATATTAAAATGTGCAGTTTTACATTGTGGGGCAAATTTTTCAGCATTCTTTGTGGAAGATGATACCCAAAAGCAGAGGAAAATCCACTTCCTGCCTTCCTCAGATGGGGCAGCTTGTCTGGACTGGCAGGAGTGAACACAGCAATTCAATGAACTCTTGACATGTTGGAATATTTGGGGACGAAAGGCACTTTCTCTGCCCTCTCTCCTGTGAGTCCCTTTCTGCATTGTTGTGTTCGGCATGCTTCTGCATCAATGTGTGAAAGAAGCCAACATCGATTACCTTGTCCCAGGGCCCCCACCTAAGCCAGTCAACCCGAGAGAGCCCCTTCCACTCCAGCTACCGCCCCTCCCCCAGGGACTCTCTTTGGACGTGCAATATGATGAGCTATGCAATAGCTCGATCGGGCCAAGAGAATGTGAGAGCCCAAAATAGACCTTTAAAAAAATGTTCTGGTGGCTATATTTGAATATAACAGTGCAAAAGCTTTTGCCTTCTTACTCTTCCCCCCCACCATTTCAAAAGGCAGAATAGAGAACAAACGAGTGTTGAAAGGTGCAAAATTGGTCTTGGAAAGAGGGAGTTTTCTAGTTGCTCAGACTAGAGAGTGACTAAGTCCAAAGGCTCTTATAAGTGTGGAACATTGTCACATGACTCCATCCTGCCAATCAGGTCAAGGGAGTAGAGTATCCAATGACTAATTCTTGCAGTTCCCTCTTTCGGCCAGTGGGGTTGGCTGCACGGTACTCTGCCCTTCTCTACAGGTCACATTGTCCAAATAGTTACGTTGGGCAGTGGAGTGTGAAGGTTTTGAGATGAGGTGCACAATGGCCCGAAACCAGTGATGTCATGTAGCCAGGATGCTCCGGAATGCCGTTCCGGTTGTTCCGTGTAGGGCTGGCTCTGTCCACTGCAGTCGTTGCTGCCGTGCACCCCTGCAATATGCGAATGGGGCTGGCCACGCCTGTGCCCTGCACACCCGCGGCCGGAGGTTTCAGGCAGGCAGGCAGCAGACTGTGGGGGAAGCAAGGACACGTGGAGGAACTGCCAATCAACCGTGCGTCCCGGTAGCTACTTCCTGCATTCCGGTTGTTAGCGCAGGTAGATTCCACCACTGCCCGAAACCATATGTTCATATGTTTCATAGTTCATTAGAACCAACCCAAAAGTATAGTTGCTCCTCACCTTAGGCTCAGCTGACATGTGTGATTTCAACTTTACGTTGTTGACAAACAAAGTTAGCTTTATGCGCTGACCCTGGAGCCCAATTATTTCATACAGTAGCATAACCAGAGGGGGGAAGCAGTGCGGTAAGTATGGCAGGCATTGCAACACACTCTGTAAGTTGCCGCTTCCCCTCACCATCAAAGGCATTCAGGGCAGTGCCTGCACTTTCTATCCCTACTCTGAATGGCTCTGATGGCAAGGTGGAGGGGCCCTTTACATGGCATCTTGCTGCACCTCCCATACTTCTTGCGCCCCCCCTCTGGTTGGTGACACCCAGTGCACTCATGGTGGCACACCCATGGACCTTCTCCCATACCAGCTGCGGCCAGAAAAGTCTCAGGAGCCCAGGCCTACCCAAACACGCCTTCTTGTACACCCTGTTCATCATCTGTTTGGGCCATCTGAGGCATGGTGGGCAGCCATCAGGGGTGGGGCTTTTCTATGGTGATGCCAACGTTTGAATTTCAGGGAAGAATCACTCTGCAGATGCAGACCCAGCCAACGGGCCTACCAGGGACAGAGGAGGAAGAGGTCTGCCCACTCCGCTCTTTCCCTGCCCCCGTGTGCCGCTCCGCTCTACCTCCCCACCATGTCAGGCTCCATTTTGGAGCCATATGATGGCAGGGGCGGGCAGGAGGGCCAGAAAATGCTTGCCTCTCTGAGAGACGAGCTGCCTTGTCACTGCTATCCTCCTGCCCCAGGAGTGCTGCACCCGGGGCCTTTGCTCTCCCCCCCACATAATGGTAGGTCCGTGTCTGTCACTCTGCTGATGGCTTAGCAGTACTTAGGTGACATTGTTGGTGTTTTCAGTTGTGGGTTTTGGCTTAGGTTTCTTCTTAGGTTTCTTACGTTATTCAAATTGTGGGTCGGGACCCAATTGGTGGGTCATGACCCGATGTCAGGTGGGCTGCAGAAAGCTGGGAGTAGCCATCTTGGAAACTGCAGACCTGATTCTTGCTATATTCCTTTGTATTTGAATTTTCAAGTGAGATTTTAATTTTTTTTTTCTAGTTCAGTGCTTTTATGTCACAGATGTTTCATGGTTGTGTAATTGCTTATGCCAGTTTGCATTCTAGAAGTGTCAGTCAATTACATCACACTGATGGCACTTTCAGCTTAATGATGTCACTTCCGGCAATGACATCACTTCCAGGTTAATGACATCACTTCCAGTGGGTCCCAAAACAAGTGCTATTCTAAAAAGTGGGTCCCGGTCTAATATAAAATGTTTGAGAACCACTGTTCTATCTAAATCAAAGCACATTTTCAATATGGTCATTGTGTTTTAGAAGTTTTAATTGTGAGTCGCCTTGAATCACTAAGGGCAAGAAAAGCAGGGTATATACGTTTTAAAACAGAATAAAGAGAATGAAATAAAATGAACAAATTGTTTAGGAATCTAAACTTCAAAAAATCTTCCATGAGAAATCTTCAGTTCTACCCTAAATGCATTGATTGTTTGATCCACAAACAGCTACAATACGTTTACAACCAGCCCCACCACACACTCGTGAATCTGCCTGGGGTATAATCTTCTCAGCTCCTACCTCTTAATCTGCTCGCTATGGAAACCCCTGTCATTAAGAAACAAACAGCTGGGCAGGGGGCTGCCTTACTGTTTGCCAGGCGAGATGTTAAAGAGGAGGCAAAACTCACCCATCCAGAGCACCCTGCAAATATGGCACTTGTTTATCCTCATCAGGTAAAGGAGCTAAACAATTTGTGGCTAAACAAAATCACACTGCAATATGCAGTCCTGTTCCTGGCATGAAAAGCAAACATTTAAAGCCCAGTTAAAGGAATACACTATGCTGGATTAGACATGGCTGGCCTACTGGGTTCAATTTTTGGCTTCCAAATCTATCTGGCCAGATGCATCTGGGAAGTCTCCACACAGGGCATGAAAGTGAGGGAGCTCCCCTGCCATTTGCCAATGACACCTAGTATTATTCAAAGGTAGACTGCGTCTTCACATGGAAGTTCCATATTTTGTCTGGGTCAGCTTCCTTCCATTCTTTTTTCCTTTTTCACCTTTTATATTGAAATAGTGCTGTTTTCCTGATAAAAAAGAAAAAAAATGAGAGAGAATTGAAAATTAAAGCCTTCCACTGCAGGAACAAAAGCAGACATGGGGCAATTCAGAGGGGTTATTCAAGGAGCAACGAAAAGACTGTTTTCCTCCTGGCTTGTTAGCTGAACTGTCAGACTGGCATATCAGCTAATCAAATGCCAGCATAGACAGCCACTATGTGTCTTCCCCCATGCTTAAGGCAGGCCATCTGCTTTTTGGGGAGTGGCAGGAGCTCATTTTTAAAGGTCGTTATGTATGTTTATCATTCTCTGAAACACTTTGTGCCATTCCTGGCTGATCCGGAGCAACATTTCTACCTCGCTGATCTCTGTGGTTGGGCCTTAAATTGGGGCCCAGCTTTGGAGCCTCATTCTGAATCCTCAGCAATGTCCTTGCCGAACCTTTCGCCGAACTCCCCACTCCTTTCCGACAGCGGCTGGAGCAGGTTTTTGCCTTCCTGTTCCAATACCTAAAGAGTCCTCTTCCCCCCTCCCCCAGCTTGGCATTTTGACACCTAAGACTTTGATTAACGAGAAGCAGTTTCAAGCACTCTATGAGTCCCAGCTAGATTTGGTGCTTATTAATTACAACCAGCTCTATCAGCACATTTGAGATGGGGGAGGCCAGAAAAGGGGGAAGGAAGGAGGAGGCATTTTTCCTATTTCTTTTCCTCTCTCGATTTCCCATTTACTTTGTCTTGCCTTCTATTCCCCACCCCGTCCCTGATAAATGAAGCTTCACTCAGTTCTGGGGCCCAGCCTGACCCAACCAAAGGTTAGTCCCGGCACGAACTAGGGAGTAAATGGCTGTTCAGCAATGAACAGCTACATTCTTGCATGCTGGCACTGAATGCAATTCCCACAATGCAGTGCTGTGCCATTGGGCAGCTTCTGCTGTCTGAAAGTTTCTTGAGTGCCTCCGGGCAAAAAGGCGGGGTAAAAATCAAATTAATAATAATAATAATAATATTATTATTATTATTATTATTATTATTATTATTATTATTATTTACTGATTGGATGCATTTGTACTCCGCTTTTCACCCATGATTGGCCCCCACCTGGCCTATAATTAAAATCCACATAAAGGTATGCAATACTAGGACTATGTGGAATTGCTTTGTGTTCTCACTGGTGAGCGGCAAAAACAATTGTTGGCAAGTGCGCAAGGCGGCTGGGCTGAGAGAGGCCCAGTGTGGTGTCACCCCCTGCTGAGGCTTGCACCCAGTGTGGCCCTCACCAGCCACACTGCAATATTGATGCTCCTACCTTCTGCCACACATCCCCTTCTGCTCAGTGGTGGAATCTACCTGCGCTAACAACCGGAACGCTACGCGGCCAGCCCCATTCGCATATTGCAGGGGCGCATGGCAGCCCTTCACGGAACAACCGGAACTGCGTTCTGGAGTATCCTGGCTACATGACATCACTGCTTCTGCTCCACCCCACTTTGTCTTCTCCAATCCAGAGAATGGGAGGAGGAGGAGGAGCAGTGATAGTAAGGTGGATATGGGCATCCTCTGCAATCAGCTGCCAGAGGTGACTACCGCATGAATGGGCTGGTCTTGGTTGAGGTGGCACAGAAGGCTAGACATCTGCACAAGGGAGAAGAGGAACACTCTGGGCCACCTCAACAGTGACCCTCCCAACAACGCAGATAATTCTGCAACAAGGTCCTGGAGCAGAGGCTTCTCGTACGCTGACCCCGGCAGAGCAGAGCAAGTCATGTTGGTAATTTCCTTTAGAGCGAGCTATTAAACTTATTAGATTCCAGTTAGACACTTGTTTGCCTTTCCCCCTCTTCTGCCCCCTCCCCTTCAAAGCTGCAGCGTGTTGGGAATGATGTTTATGAGATATAAATCAAACCTGTGCTCGAGTCAAAAGGTTGATGCCATCTAAAACATATTCTATGTATCATTGGTAATATGATTTCATAGGCGCCATCCATCAGCCCCCAATCCCGTCAGCTGCTTTTGTTACCCTCCGATAATTAATTACTGCAAGTGAAACAACAAGGCAGCAATAAAATAACAATAATATGAATAACTAATCATCTACAGACCTGCAAACACTTTTGTTGTTTTTAAAAAAATGAAATGCAGAGACCCTTGAAGATGGGATTTCAAAGATGAGTTTACACAGCAACATCATTTTGCGAATGTGCAGAAGTGCTGTTCTGAGCTATCGTTTCCTTGACTTGATCCGCACAGGGCAAAGATAATAGGGTGGCAGCAAATTTGTACAACTGGTATCTGTTAGCAATGGTTCCTACGCATGACATTTTTTAAAGGTTTATGATTTATTCATACAGCACCTTCAACGTCTGTGACATTCTACTCAGAATGAGGGGATAAGACCCTGCCCCAAAAGGCAACAATGTTGATAAACACAAGGGAACCAAAAGAGGGAGGGGAGCAGTGGCAGACCCAGGTGAGTCTCTGCCCTGGGGCCAGGTGCAATTTTCACCACGCCCTGCGCTGGCTCCCCAACCCCTGCGGCCCCCCCACATGCCCCCAGCATCTGCGAACGCTCCATTTTGGAGCAATCCGGGTGCAGGGGTGGGCAGGCAGGCGAAACGCTACTCCCCACTGGCAACACACACCTCCATGCTGCCCCCTCCTCTCCACCGGCACACTGCCTGAGTGCATGACCCCCCCCCCAAACAAACAGGTAGGATCGCCGCTGGAGGGGCGGAAAAGTGAGGCTGAGGGGAAGACTATGCAAATGACTATGCCCAATCCTATCCAACTTTCCAGTGTTGATGCAGCCATGCCAACTGGGCACACATTACATCCTGTGGTGGGGAAGCAGTCAGGGAGGCTTGCTCAAGGTAAGGGAACTTTTGTTCCCTTACCTTGGGGATGCATTGTGGCTGCATCAGCGCTGTATAGGATTGGACCTTCAGGCTGCAATTCTTTACACACTTACCTGGGAGTAAGTTCCATTGAGCACGTTGGGGCAGGTTGAGGTACAGTTGATGGCCGTTGGATCCCAAACAACCACAAAGTAATGGAACAGCAGAAAACTTCTCATCCCTAATCAATAGTCTTTCTGGGCTATATTAATGATTGTATTAGAAGAAAACAACGTCTCTTAATTTGCAGCTTGTTATTGGCACTCTAGAGTATTATTTGCAAGATAGTGGAAGACCAGCTTGCTGCCTTATCCAGCCAAATGACTAGTGGCCCAATTGTATCTTTCTCACATGCTGGAAGTTCTCATGATTCGCCAACGTATTGCATGGGCTGCCATCGCACAAGCCACTCTGATGGTCCTTCTGTGACCTTCTCCTGCTTCACTATTTCAAACAGGCAGAGGAACTGTATGGAGGAGAGGAGAGTGGTAGCCTAGAACAACCCTCTTCATCTCCCCGTTGCCTTTAAAAATAGAGGAGCAGGAGGAGGTTACTGCAGGAGCAGCTGGCATGTGGCTGGGCCATCTAGGGTGGCTGGCAGAGGCACTGAGCAGATGGGTGCAGGCCATGTGGAGGTGTATCTTTGCCAATTGGCCACCTGAGGCAGCCACCTCACCCTGTCTCACAAGTGAGCAGGCCATGAGATCCTGTTGTGGGCAGTTGTCCATTTGGGAAAGTTCCTTTATTGATATGGTCCCAGAAGGGGAAAAAGGTTAAGTTAGTTCTGCTTGCAATTTTGTTGTAGCAATGATGAGCAATGGTGTAGCAAGTGGAGAGTGGCGGGCAGTCTTCCCCCAGTGCCAGGCCAGAAGGGGGATAACATGTGAGGCCCAGCCAAGATGGTGGCAGCAGACTCGGGAGAACAGCAGCTCTGGATCTGAAAGCAAACAGCCTTGCTCACTGATTGGAAGCCTTCGCAGACAAAGGGGCATGGGTTGAGCTTTGAAGTGACTCAGCTGAGCAAAGAAGCAGGCAGAGGGAGAAACTGCTGCTCTGAAGTGATTCGGCTTCAGCCCACGCCCCTCTTTCCTGCTGAGGCTTCTGTCACCCTTGCGCCTGCTCTCAGACCCGCTGGGCCGTGGGCTTTGGAGGCTGTCTCCAAGGCTTCTGTTTGCAGACTCACTTGAAGCAATATCCACACAGAAGTCAGGAGCGGCCTTGCTTTGGCTATATAGAAATGTCCAAACCCTCTTGTGCTGGGTGCCTGTGGATTTAGCCCCCAAAAGTGTTTCTCCAAATCTGAGAAACGCATCCCTTGTGCTCTGTGACACCCCTCCATGTCAAAATTAGAAGCCTGGAAAAGAGGCTTCAGGCAGTCCGGTGAGGCTAGGCCTCGGCCTCAGCCTCTGCTCCCGGGCCTACAACTGGAGACTGGTCCCCGCCTCCTGGAGAAGACGCCCCCTTCTCTGCTCTTCCTCATTATCATGACATGCACACAGTAGACTGGGCAGCACCTCATAACTCATCGCCTTTATGATGAAGCCGAGCAGTTGCTTTGTAGACAGGCACTCCGTTCGACAGCAGCCCCAGAGGCGCTGCCACGGCGAACCCCTCCTGCCATCCGCTAGTTAACTGGCCAATTTTTTCCCCTCCCTCCCCCCACCTCTCCTGTTCCCTGACTGAGTCGGAAGGAAATTTATGGCCGCAGCCAACTGCTACGGGCAAACACTAATAAAGTGCTGTTTTGTTGCAATTTGTTTAATTGGCCACAGAAGAGACGCTGAGCCCCCGCGCAAGCCCAGCCCACGGTCTTGCCTGCCCCATGTGCAGATGTTCACCACGGGGAAACCAGCCCCTCTTTGATGTTTATGAGGAAGGAGCACTGAAGCACGCATGCTCGCACAGGCACACAACCAGAGTCTTCCCCATTGGCATAGATCGGTGTTGATTTCACACACATTTTCTTTTTCCGCTTTGAATATAGATCTTCTAACCCAGTGGTTCACAAACTGTAGATTGGGACCCACCACTGGGTCATAAGCCAATATCAGGCAGGTCGAGAAGCACCTAGAGCAGCCATATTGAAAATATGGGAAGATGGGATGCTGGAAAGAGGGAGGACTGTTTAGTTGCTTTGCTTGTGTCAAGGTTGGAAATAGGTTTTTTTCTTCTTTCTGATTCATTTTGCTATTGGAAAATGAGTGAGAAATAGCCCAACTTATTGTTGCATTCTCAGGGAAGCAGCAGGCTTTGGCATTACAAAGATGGTACTTCTGGTCATCACCTCTGGTGGGTCCTGGACAGATTGTCATTCTAAAAAGTGGGTCCTGGTGCTAAATGTTTGAGGAACTCTGTTCTAACCCATATTTACTCATACTGAAGAAAATCTGTCGGTGACTACAGAAGTGTAGCCAAAAGGGGGGGTAGAGGGGGCTAAGTATGGCAGACACCACAAACATGCCATGTTAGTGGCCCCTCCCCCTTGCCATTGGAGCCATTCAGGGCAACAACAACAACTCGTTGCTGTCTCTGCCCTGAATGGTTCTGATGGCGAGGGGGAGGGGCCATGTACATTGTGTTACGATGCCTGCCATACCATACCATGCCCTGCCCTCTGGCTACTCTACAGAGTGACTCCCATGTTATTCTTTTGGTTACCAGTAAGTTTCCAAGCTCATTTCAAGGTCTTGGGGATCACCTTTTAAGCCCTTAATTGTTGTGGACCAGAATATGTAATGGACCGTCTCTCTCCATAGGAACCTGCCCCTCCATTTCACTCATCACCTGGAGCACTGCTTCATGCTCCACCACATTCAGACATTCATTGAAAGGGACAAATAACAGAGCCTTTTCAGTTGCAGCCTCTAGGCCAGGGGTCAGGGAACTTTTTTACCTTTTACCCCAAAATATATTTGGATACGCCAACGTTACCCCCCCCGCCCCGAACAAAAGAAAAAAAATTACATATTGGAACCCATTGCTTTTTATTTGATTAATTAATGATCTTAATTAATGCTATGTAAATATGAAGTTGTAAAGGGTGGAGCAAAACAAAACAAAGCCAGCCAGCCAGCCAGCGACGGAACCGGAACGGGGGTAATGGACAGTTGCGCTGCCAAGACACAGCCGGGCATGCATATAGATTCATATGCATGCCCGGCTGTGTCTCGGCAGCACGACCGTCCATTACCCCCAGGAATTTCATTTTTACCCCATTTGGGGTAATTTACCCCTGTTCCCTGACCACTGCTCTAGGCTGTGCAACTTTCTGCCCCTTGAGGCCTGGATGGTTCCCCTCCCCACTTTATTGTGATTTTATTGCCTTCTTAAAACTTTTTCAACCAGTGTTTCCATTGTTTTACCATTCCCTATTTCTTGTGTGTGTTCCTACTCCGTCTCAGTCTTTGATTCTTTTAATTTGTCGCTCTTGAATTTTTATTGCTTATTTTTCAGTGGTTTCAAACATTTTCACACAGGGACCCACTTTTATAATGACAATCTGTCTAGGACCCACCAGAAGTGATGTCAAGGCCAGAAGCACCATCTTTGTGACGCCAGAGCCTGCTGCTTTCCTGAGAATGCAGCAATAGCTTGGCCCATTTACAACCTTGACACAAGCAAAATAACCACACAGCCCTCCCCCTTTCTAGTGTTCCATCTTCCCATTATTTTCAAAGATGGCTGCACTAGGTGTTACATGATCCACCTGAAATGGGCTCATGATCCACTCAAGATCCACTCACAGTTTGAGAAACACTGGCTTAGTTGATTTTGTTATAGTACATTTTATTGTTTGTTCTGAACTGGGGGAGGCAAAAAGTGGGATATAAATATCTAGATAAATAAAATACGATATAATAAAATATGTTTCAGTCCCTTTCAAACATTATAATGTGATGAGGATGGTATCTTGTATATCAGATGAAGAGAGGATGCTGTCTCCATCCATCCATCATGTATAGGTGTTCCTAGAGGGGTGGGCAAAACGCTAAGTTTTTCAGGCTCCTGAAATCCTGTGTAAAGCGGCTCCTCACCCTTGCCTTCAGAACCATTTACGGCTGCCATGGTGTCTCCTCCACTTTGCTCTCACATCCAGCAAGTTCTGTTTCAAGCCGTGCCCTTGTGTATTAAGCCGGCTGTATAACTTTTAGATTTTTATAAATGTATCTTTACTTATTTATATATATACTCTTTGATGTGTAAAATCTATCTTTTTTCAAATGAAGGCATGGGCAGTAGCCAATTGGTGCCCTCAGCAGCACCCATTCAAACGGAACCACTTCAAAAACCTGCAGGACCATTCGTTTTTCCAGAGCATGGCCCTGGAAGAGAAAAATGTATGTTTGTTTACAGAGCGGCACAGCCAGTGTCAGAGCGACACTCCGAAAATGTCTTCACTCCGAGAGGACTCTTGATTTATTTGCAAGTCACATGATTTTTCTGCTCGGTGTGCGCAAGAGAACATTCCGAGGCTCCCAACAGAATGGCGAGAATCCCCAGCCCTGGAAGGCTCTGTGTTTTTCACTTGGGAGTAATGTCGCCTTCCGAATTCAGAAAGATGTATCTCTCAGAGGTCTGTGTGACAGGTTCAAAGATTTAAGGCAACAGGAAGGAGCGAGCCTGGGCTGCGGCTCCTCCATCCCAGTGACATTTTTGCACACAACAGTCTCTTGTGTTCTCAGATGGTTTCTGTTAATGAAAACAAAATTTAGAAAGTTATTTAGGAGATTGGGGAAGCTGTAAAACTCTCCCTTCCCACCTATATTTATAGGGCTGGGTGGAACGTATCTCTAGCACGTGATGAAACAGAGTAGAATATATATATCTCTATATACGCTCAGTGCACTTTGCCAGAGCGTCTAATACCATGTAATGATGTAGGTGAAAAAGGACCTTCTGGCTCAAAGATATCCTAAACAGTGATTTGTACACATGGAGAATATTACGACTCTCTTAGGATTTTCCTTGATACTCATTAAGTTTCCTCTTTGCAGCATATTTCAAAGATTTTAGGTGCGGGAGCTATAAGACTCATTTAAACTGAATTACAGCCCTGGCTGTACGGCGCTCAGGAGAAGCCGTACTTTTGCCTGACTCTTTGAATTGCAGGGAGAAAGAAGAGAACAGAGTGGAGCGCTGTGTGTCTGAGGGGTGATGGCAGTGAAAGATGGATGGGCCATCTGCTCCAACTGTTCCTCTTTCACTAAGGATGGTTGCTCCTTTTGGATACTTGTTCTACACTTGGAATGTAGGAAGCTGCTTTCCATCAAACCTAGGTCTGTGTAGCTCGGTTTCACCTACACTCAGGGTGCAATCCTAACCTGGAGTTAGGCTGGCACACTTCGGCCAGCAAAGTTTGGCTGGCACAAGGGCCACCGTAAAGTATGTTCGGACCACCCTCCAAGTCAGAGAAGCCAGCACATAGACGTGCGCCATCCACGCTGATACCGAAAGTGGTCCCAACATACCTTACGGTGGCCCTTGTGCCAGCCAAACTTTGCTGGCCTAACTGTGCCAGCCTAGCTAGAGGAGGGGTGGTGCGGTAAGCCATCACTGCCCAGAATGGCTCCAATGGCGAGTGGGAGGGGCCGCTTACATGGTGCAGTGCAGCACCTTCAATACTTATTGTGCCACTCCTGTAGCTATGCTGCAGCCTACACTGGTTGGCAGACACTCTTCAGGATTTCATATGGGTCTTTCCCACTCATACCTGGGTCAGGTCAGGGATTGAACTTGGAACTATCAGCACGCAAAGTAGGTGCTCTACCAATGAGTGAAGATCTATAGATTCAGGACAGGACAGGGACAGTGATGATCACGACTGGTTCAGATGGCTTTCAGAGGAGAGTAAGTGGGGAAGAAGGGAAGACACCAAATGCAAAAACAGAAAGGGAAGGAAATTCAATCCTAAAGGCACACTGTGCTGGTGGAACGTATGTGTTCCGCCAGCGTGCTTTCTGGCTAGCACAGCGCACTTTCTGGCAAACACAACTCCACTGGAGAGTGCAGCCTGGCCACCACAGCTGTCCACTACCTCTGGTAAGTCTATGTACGGGGTCAGGGCAGGCAGGGGAGGCGAGAACAGGGCAGAGGGTGAGTGTGGAGGAGAAGAGTGAACCTTGCTGAATCCTGACCCCATTCCCTGGCCTGAACTGTCTTCATGGACAGACACAAACCAACCAGGCCTGCAGGAGCTTACCCCAGCAATGGAACAAATGCTCCTTTTCCCCAAGGAGGCCTCTGGAGTCCAAAGCACTCCCATGGGATTCAGTAGACGTCGCGTTAGTGCCACTGCATTGCTGCACAGGGAGTTGAGGTGGATTGGGCTGCCCAAGAGTAGAGAGGATAATTTGTTGACCATTGAGTACTGTCACTTGAGTACTGTCATTCTTCATTAAGAGCTATTTGAATTGGGTTCCCTCAAGGAGAGACCAGAATAGTCTTGTATACCATCATTGCATTGTCTTATTGTCTTTTATAATATTGTGAGCCACTCTGGGACCATATGGGGAATGACAGGGTATAATTGCAAATAATAAATCGAAGCTGCCCAGAAGACCATTCTGGTCTCTCCTGGAAAGAATGGGCTTAGTGTCATTCAACAAAGTGCTAGAGTATCAAGCAACATCTTGACACCACTAAGGGCCCAACTCTATCCAGCACAGGAGCAGTGACTCCAAACGGCTACCACCTGTGCTGGATCCGAGCAGGCTAGATGTCTGGAAGGGGATGGGGACATTCATCCCCTTACTCCAAACTCCAGCTGTCTGTGTGCCAGCCATCCTGACTCTGAGAGTGATTTATGCTGGCCTAACTCCAGGTTAGGTTTGTGTCCTCAAGAAGTCCCGTGTCAGGCTTTGAAACCTGACATGGGGGATTGGATCCAGCGGAGGATGCTTCCACTCGTTCCACCACCTCCTGGGCCATTCCCTCCCCCACTCCACCCTCCCCATGCCCAGAAATGCTTCCTCCCTGCCCTCTCACCACCCTCCCCATGGCCGCATGGTGCTCAGCACTTATGTCTGCTCTGCTGGTGACTGGGGGCCGATCTGCAGCATCGACAAAGTGTCCCTGCCGGTACTGCTTCCTTTCCAGGTAGTGCAAATGTGCCTTATGGTGTTTGCTGGCAGTGGGTGTCACAAATGTGCCTTTGCAGTATCCACTGCCAGCACTGGGGCTGCACCACCGGTGGTAAGGCAGCTCAGGTTTGGACTGCCTAGGACAGAATGCAAAATGTGGCACCTTCACAACTAACATGTTTGTATAGTGCACTGTAGTCCAGAAAAAAAAAACACCATGAGAGAAAAGCATATTGCTCTCTCACTGTGGCTCCCCTGTGACGGATTTCAAAAGCACATGGTCGCTGAACCTGGAGTTAGCATGTAGCAAATAGCCATCATGACTAGTTGCCACAGATAAGATTAATTTATCATGTACTGTGTGCAGCTGTCCACTGTGAATGTATCTAATCTGTTTTAGAACCTGCTAATCTAGTGGCCATCATCACACCTTGGGCCAGTGAATTCCATAAATGTGGATCTTTATTGTGGATCGGAAATCTTCTGCCAATCAATTTCACTGGAATTCTGTGCCCAGTGCGATAATTCTGCAGATTTTCTGCAGTTACTCGGAACTATGGGATACATTCAGGATGCACTGTTTATTGCATGATGGTTGAAGTGCTGAACGTCCACATGTGAACCAATCTGCATCAGAGATACCAGATTTTCACACAATCTGATGCCCTGGTATCAGAACACATCTCAATAATGGCTGTCTTGCATTTCTCTGGCCACCTGAACAAGGGAGAACCCAGGCAATGCCTAATCCAGGCAGAAGCTCTTTTAAAAATTATTTATTTTAAAATGATGTGCATTATCTGCTCTCTGGTTGCCAAAGAATAAAACGGTGCTTGCTGATTTACAATGCAAGTGGTGCCTGTGCTTCAATAGACAAACCAGTTGCACATTGGAATAGAGAGAACCATTTTTGAACTGACAAAAAAAAAAAAAAACCCATACAAAACATTGGCATAGACCTGTGGCAAACTGCAATTAATGACCCGAACACATTTTCCTGGAATGAAAAATTCAGCGAGTCTTCAAAGGATGTATGGCCCAAGCAAAGGAAATTATTCACTGCCCTATACATATCCAGAGTGTCACCACCAAGCCTGTTTATCTGGCAAATAAACGGTTGCCCTTCAGCATCAATGTTTTGGCTCCTGTGTCATCACAAGAATCCTCTTTTTATTTTTCTCCAGCTGAACTCTTCACTGGATGGCACAGAGAGAGAGAGAGAGAGAGAGAGAGAGAGAGAGAGAGAGAGAGAGAGTCAAGCCAAACAAATATTCTCATGAATAAAGGTCTCTGATTTGTCTCTTGTATGACTCTGTATGACTCTATCTTGGCCCACCACTAATTTGGGAGGCCTGATCATCAGGTGGTCTCTGCACATTTGTGCTGCTGATTGAAGAGAGAGAGCTATAGTAAGGGGCATCCCATCCATGCAGCCACCTGATGCGCATTACATCAGTGGCGGATTGCAAGGGGTCTGATTGGTGGTGGATTTGGGGTGCCTTTCACTTTGAGGGTGCAATCCTAACCAACTTTCCAGCACTGGGGTAAGGGCAATGCAAGAGTTAGGAGAACAAACATTCCCTTACCTTGAGGAGGCCTCAGTGACTACGATTCCACTGCAGAATGCCAAACATGCCCCATTAGCACAGCTGTGTCTTTGGAAATTTGGTTAGGATTGCACCCTGATCCTGTCACCACTATCCCCTTCCTCCAACCTACTGCTAGTGCAACCCACACTGATCTGCTTCCCACTCACTTGGGCAAGAAGTTGATAATTATCCTCCTTGCCATGCTCTGCAGTGAAACCCAGGAGTGTAGGACTTCTGCCACACTTTCCCTGTAAATGTAATGGGAAGACCCTCACTTCTGAGTTGCATGGCAGCACGCAAGGAGCATGGTTAGGGTCTCTTGGCTTTGTTTTTTGTAGCACAGAGATGGCGGGCCCAAGACAGCATGAGGCAGTGTTCCGGGTTGCGCTGCCCCTGGTAAGGTTGCACATACTGTACATTCCTTTCAGAATGAATGGACACTGAACCAAGTCAAGTCCATTGAGTTCATTTTTCCTTTGTTTCATCCCAGACAGAACAGATGACATGTATGTAATGGCCATTCAGGAGTCCCACTGGTTTTCTCTGAACACCTTCTAGGATAGGAGTGTCAAATTCATTTCATATAGTGGGCTGAATAGCATTCACGGTGTCTGCTGAGGGCCAGAAGTGGCATCATTAAGCAGGAAGTGGCATCATTAAGCAAACGAGGGCCAAAAATGAGCACTTCCTCCTCACACAGAAACTCATTAGCTGCAAATGACAGAAAACGTGCAAATCTTGTTCATAATTTCATGAGATGAGAGAGCCCAATCATCACACTGGGAGAGCCCAATTATAGCAAGAAATTGCATCCAGGTGTCATATCCGGCCCCGCGGGCCTTATATTTGATACCCCTGTTCTAGGATAGCTGAATGGTTGGTTTTCCCTCTTTTAAGTGGTTTCCAGTTGAAAAGTTGAAAGTAGTGGTTACTAAACTGTAAGCCAAGGCTCCCTGGGGAGCTGTGGAAACTAGTCAGGGGAGCCACAGAATCCTCCCCCCCCCCCGCCATCCTATGAAATTGTAGCCCTAATTGGGAGCCCTGGTCAAGGGAGCCTCCAGTCAAAAACATGAACCACTGCCTTACAGGGTTGTTGTAAGGACGACATCATCACGATAATGCCTGTGAAAGCATGAAACAAATGCTGCGTTGCTATTGAGGAAAGCATCTTTCTGCAAAACCACATTCCACCCAAAGCCCTTTCTCCCTTGCTTGCTGTTGCTGCAGAATTCAACATACAGATCAGCAAAAATACAAGGCCAGTCAGAGCAATGCTCCTCAGCTTTGCTTTACAAAAGAAAGGGTATCTTTCAAAATATTTATCTTGTCGTCTCCCAGCTGAATTGGCTGTAAGCTGGTGGAAATCTTCGAGGAATCACACCACTGTTAATCACTCTGAGCTATTCCAGCCTCAGTTTGCTATGTAAGCTTCATCTTCATTGTTTACACATAAGAAGTGATGACTCAAGAAATTCTGTTGAGACCTCTCTCTCCCCGCCCCCCCCTTTGGCTTAACAAAGAGGATAAGCTGTGATGTTGGCCAGGAGACTTAAAGGACCACAGCAGCCTCGATCTCATAATATCCACATTTGAATTCAGCTGGTGAATCCGGGGTGGGTGGCTTCCTCTCACCCCACCTCCTGTCTTTTGCAACTCAATTATCTACTTACCTATTCAAATATTATGTAAATATAAAGGCATTCACCCTTTGCCCTGAAATGGTCCTGAACTGGATCAAACCCTCCCTGCAGCTCTTTGTCATGGGGTTTCCATGGGCAGGGGCGGCCCAAGACTTTCTGGCATGAAGCAGACACCACATACCACTTCCCTTCTTACCTGGCAGCTTATAGTGTCAAGCGCTATCCCTTATTCAGCAATGTGCCAGCTGGCTTGATGAGCTACTCCTCCTGCCCTTGCTGTATTTGAAAGCAAGAGGGGAATGGAGCAGAAGAGGAGAGAAGAATGGTGAGCTAGGATGTCTCCAGGGAGATGTCCTAGCACACCATTATCCACTCCTCCACTTCTTCTTCCATTCTTCTCCAACTCCTTTTCAAACACTGGAAGTGCAGGAGGAGGAGATGGAGGTGGATGATGATGATGAAGTGGATGTGATGTTGCTGATGCTGGCACCCCCAACAAAACCACGACTATCTTAGGAAAGATGGAAATCCATCTTTCTTAAGGGTGGGCTGGCCCAGCCCACTGGTGCCAAGGACAGCTTCCCTCCCTGGACAAATAGAAACCGCAGAAAGCTTCAGTCAGATTCAGCCTTGTTGCAGCACACAAAGAATTCAAGCCTCCTCCTCCTCCATGCTGTGGTCCTGATCTGGACTGCATCCCCTAACTGTGCTATTCCTGGGGGGTGGGGGAGGAAATCAAGCCTATCAGGCTTACTAACAGGCTTAGGGTGTGGTGCTGTTCAGGGCTGGCCCATCAAAGAAGCCAACTGGAGCTAATGCATCAAGCCTCAGAATGGTGGTGGTGGTGGGGCTCTTCTCTGTCTGCCTTCTTGCCTTCACTCCTCCTCCTTCCACTCCCTGGCGTGGGAAAGGTAGAGTGGGACAGAGAGGAAGGGAGAGGAAGGGGGAGGGAGCCAGTTGAGAAGGTGGCTGTGCACCATTAAAAACAAAGGGGTGGTTTTGTGAATGAGGGTTGAGCATCCAGAAAACATGATTGCCTTTTCCCACCAGTCAGCTTTTATTTTTTAGAGGGGGGGAGCATTTTGTTAGAACAAGAAGACAGGAAGCCATTTTATGTGCATCCTTTGGAGAAAACCACAGTGGCTTGTGAGACTGCAGGAGGAAAGGCGTGGGGGGGGGGAGGGGAGAAGACACTTGAGTGTTGACATATGAAGATAATGAGTGTTGACATATGAAGATACAGCCAAACCAAAAGCTACATCCTATTTAGCTTTTAATTTGGAAGTTCATAGAGTGGCTTCCAAAACCCTTCCCACTTTCATCAGCGCATTTAAAATGGATCTGACTGATAGGAAATGACCTGAAGTGGAACCGCATTACTTATGAACTTGACTTGAATACCATCTCTTCCCCTTAAGCAGACGCATTAAGAAATTCAACAAGGCATTCCAGCCTGGAAAATACTTTTGCCAGCCCTCTGAAACTCATTTTCACCTTGAAAAGTATTGGAATGAGCAAAGGCATGCTTGGGGTTCAGAGAGACACAAACCCAAGCATGGGGAAGGCGGCAGAGTCAACCCAATGCCAGAATTGTAGGGAGTTCTTTCAAGGGCTGGAGTCAGGGTGCAATCCAAGTGCACCTTAGGGCTGATGCAAGTTCAGGTGCATCACCGTGATGCCCAGGAAAGTCGGTCCCACACTGACTGAGTCTGGCCAGCGCTGAGCCATTTCTGGGTGGGGGGAAAGTGGGAGGGAGGAACAGGGCGGGGGGGCGTTCTGGCTGGCGGGGCAACCGGGGGCAGAGGGTGGAGCCTGGATGCAGCCATTAGGCCGAAATAGGCCTTGATTCAGGCCACTGTGGGAGGCTTGGACTTGTGTCTGCAATTTTGCGGGTGCAGATCTGAGCAGCCCTGTTGGATTGCATGTGGCTTTTATGCTGAAACGCACACAGGAGTAAGCACGTGTGAAATTGAGGCCTCTCTAATACACACACACACACACACACACACAGAGTGCGAGAGGGATGTTCGTCCCCTTGCCCTGCGCTAAGGTGCTGCCGCATCCTAACTTGCATCCTAACCCTCTGACTATGCTGTTGGCTGTAGATGTTACACACAACAGCAAAAAAATGGTAATGCTGTTGAAAGCTGAGTCGTTGTCCCCCACTCCAATCATGGATTGTTCTGTTGGTTCCCTTGACTTTGAGTTCCAACCCTCCAAACTAGGACAATTTCTAAAATTCCGGAATTGCAGCATGTGGTATTATTCAGTTACTTTGAAAAGTACAGTTTCAGTTACGTTTGTTTGCTTCTTTCCCCAGCTCTGTTATTAATATGCACAAGTGCATTGATGCAACACTGAAAAAACAAAAGAAAAAAAGAAGCAATCTTTATGTTATTGTACATATGACTGCATGCCAATTTCTTTTGTGCAGCAATGGGCTGATGGACACATGCAGGGTAAACCATGTAGATAGGACTTAAACTGCAATAAGTTCACAAGATTTTTTTTTTCAAATTATGCTCTACAGAGCCAATATAGGGACGTGGTGGCGCAGTGGGTTAAACCGCTGCTGCTGGGCTTTCCAACTGGAAGGTTGTGCGCGACGGAGTGAGCTCCCGTTGCTTGTACCAGCTCCTGCCAACCTAGCAGTTCGAAAGCACCTAAATGCAAGTAGATAAATAGGGACCACTTTGGTGGGAAGGGAACGGCGTTCCATGCGCTACGGCGTAGAGTCATGCCAGCCACATGACCACGGAAGCTAGGACAAAATGCCGGCTCTACAGGCTTTGAAACGGAGATGAGCACCGCCCCCTACAGTCGGTCATGACTAGACCATTTGGTCGTGGGGAAACCTTTACCTTTTACAGAGCCAATAAATAAGGTCCTTCCCTCTGTCTCCAAGATACCTCAGCCTGGAGAAATGTTAAGAGGCAAATGATACGTTTTTGTATTTTCTTTAAAAACTGCGCCCATTTACAAGAGATGGAGCTGAGTCTGCCTTTCTCAGTTGCCAACCAAGAGCCAAAAGAGAGACAAGGTGGTTGCAGTGTCCGTGGATGTGTCTGTTACATTTCTGTGTGTGAGGCTGCTGTTCAGGGCACAGGAGCAGTGTTCAAAACAAGGTGGCAACCTATCTTGGCCATGACAAAGTCCTGCTTTCTCTCCACTCGACCCTTTCGTTATCCACTACTCCACAGTCATCACCTAATGGAATTTGATTCCTTGTCTCAGATTGTGGGAGTAATTGCCTCTGCGGAGCCATTAAATGCAATTACCAGGCAATCTCCCTGCATGTACTAGCACTGAGCGATCTTCAACTAGATAGCGTGGGCACTACATTGCCTCGAAAGGGGACCAGGACTTATGGGCATTGAAAAAAGATATGTGCACTGGGTTTAAATGGAGCTGTGATTCAACTCTGGAACATGTTGGGCAGTGGTGTGCTATTAATATATAAGCAACAGCCAGTGAAATTGCCCCACGCCACCCCAAGTTTTGTTCCTTATATTCTAAATATTTTCTATATATTTTCTTATATTCTTATATTTCTTATATACGTGCTTATATTCTAAATATTTATGTCTCAGCTTATAAGTCCCTCAAAGTGACTTGCAATTTACATAATCATTCAAGGGTTAGGCGGAAGTGTTGTAAGGGTGCGATCCTAACCAACTTTCTAGCACTGACATAGCTGTGCCAAAGGGCCTGTCATGAGTTCTGCAGTGGAGAAGTAGTCACGGAGGCCTCCTCAAGGTAAGGAAATGTTTGTTCCCTTTCCACAGAGCTGCATTGCCCTTACCCCGGTGCTGGAAAGTTGGTTAGGATTGTGTCCTCAGAGTCTTGCTGGACACAGGAACTGATTTAAAGATTTACAGAAAATTAATGTAGGTTTCCTAGTCTCTTCCACACTTTTTTTCCGCCAAGAAACATGCAATGCCTTCTCTCCACTGACTGCTTGCGCAGGCGGCTTCTCCCTCAGCAGTTGGAATATCCAAAAACATTCCATGGCATTACAACTCATTCCATCCAATGGTAAGGCAGGTTTTGCAGACTTGGATGCAACAGTCACATTGTGCCTCTGTTTCAAGTGTTGGTTTTTCGTTTGCTGTTGGATTTCCAGTCCATTCCATCTCCTAGAAGAAACCCATTCAAAAATCTTCAACAAATAACCATCACTCATTCACTCACAGGGCACAAGCCTAACCTGGAGTTAGGCCAGCCCAAGTTAAGCAGCAAAGTTTGGCCAGTACAAGGGCCACCATAAAGAGCATTTGGATCACTCTCGGAGTGAGGGAGGATGGCGCACATCTGTGCGCTGGCCTCTCTGACTCTGAGAGGGGTCTAAACATACTTTATGCCAGCCAAACCTTGTGCCAGCCAAACTTTGCTGGCCTAACTTGTGCTGGCCTAACTCCAGGTTAGGATTGTGCTCACATACACATACACCCCACTTTGAGACTTCAGGTGTGTATACAATGACTTTGAGGAATCTATATAGTTGTGAAATGGCAATCATTTATCCAAAGAATAATCAGTAAATGCTGGGTGTAAAACTCCCTTAATTTGCAAGGAGATTCTATTCATTATTAGGAAGTCCCAGAATTTGTCAAATCATGCATGAACATACGGTTTTCTAGCCTTCTTCCAATTCCTTTCAATTACAAATTTGGCAGCTCTAAGTAATAGGGAGATTAAGGGCACAGTCCTAACCAACTTTCCAGCACTGACATAGCTATTCCATGCTATGTGCTGCATTCTGCATGTGCTGCATTTTGTGCTGCATGTGCTGCATTCTGCAGTGGAGCAGTAGTCACTGAAGCCTCCTTGAGCTAAGGGAATGTTCGTTCCATTACCCCGGAGCTGCATTGCCCTTACCCTGGTGCTGGAAAGTTGGTTAGGATTGCGCCCCAAGTCATGGTTTAAAGGTGGGATAAGATGCTGTCCAAGCTTCTAAGAACCCAAGTTGCATGCTGTATCCTGCAATATTTTATAAAACAAAAATAATCAAATCTTGGTACAGGCCACCAGTTTTCGTGGAGAATTCAAGGAACACTGCAGTGTATACAGTTGACAGCTGATCGAATATCACAGAATCATAAAATCATAGAGTTGAAATATTCCCACAAGGTCATCTAGTCCAACCCCCTGCCTGTAGCAGGAAATTCTCCTAGAGCATTTCCAGCAGGTGCTTGTCGAGCCTCTGCTTGAAGATCTCTAGTGAAGGAGAATCCACCACCTCCCTTGGAAATCTGTTCCACGGTCGAACCACCCAGACCATGAAAAATTTCTTCCACATGCCCAACCAGAATCTCCTCTCTCAAAGGTTGTGCCCATTTGATATTATTAATTTAAACTCTGGTCTGATGTGTTAGCCATTGCACCCATGGCCAGCATGATGAGGCTGCTGAAGGTCCCGAGACCCTCAGTAGGGCCCAAACCTGGTTCTTGAAGCTATTTCTGTGCCTACAGCCTTCCTGTGGTGGTGGCAGAACTCTCTCTGGGTAAGAGGGTCCTATGGAAGGCTTTGGTTGAGGGCCCTCTGAAACCTGGTGTAATTGGACTTCCCAGACATGAGGCCAACTTAGGTGGTCCCTTCAGGCCATAGATTGGTGGGAGGAGCCACCCACACATCCACACACCTGCCAGTGCCTTCCAGTCCTTGGATTGGAGGACAACCCCTCCATTCTCCTCTCCTCCACACTTCCACTTCTACTCCACCCCATTCTTCCTTTTCCAATCCAAGGAATGGGATGAGCTGAGGCTGGCACACAACCAGGTGAGGGAAAGGTGAGCCTCCTTGGGCCAAAGGTCTTGGGCTGCCTTTGCTGGAATTGGACCTGATCGCACTGTACTGGCTCCTTGATAAAGGGGTCTCTATTCAGAGACCTTACAAGCATTGCACCAGGGGAGCTCAAACTATGGAGCTCTTCAAGTGTTTGTAAGCAGAACTGGGAGGAGCTACAAAAGTTTGAACCATTATGATTCCATCAGTTGCTTGCAAAGTTTCTTTTTTTCATTGCAAATCTTTGTGAACCTTTGCAAGTGGCTGATGATCACAGCCATTTGCCCTTTTGTGGATATGCTTGAGCTTTTGCACATGAGCAAATGATGGCAAAGTCTTGAGCTTTTGCAAATGTTTGGGTTTGGACGATGCACCACAGCTCAAGTCAATTTCAGGTCAAACCTTGGGATGCTCACGAATCCCTCATTTCTTCTGCTTTCCAACTGCTCTTCCTTCTCTGTTCTCTGAGCAGCCCCAGCATAGATAATCATCCTTCTCCCTCAGATTGGACTTGGGCCACAATGTCATAAGACGCTCTTATCATCAGCCCAGGCTCAGCTCCCTCTTTTTTTTATTTTTAAAATTGATACTTGGCTCCCAGGATAGCGAGAGAAGTCTATCTCTGATCTCTCGGGTAATGGCATGCCCTCTATGTAGAGTGAAATAGAGTTTAAACGAATGCTCCAAGGAACCCTGACAGGCCGTTTAACAAGATGTCCAACATCCCATTTCCTCGGCGCTTCCTCTCGCCTTAATCCTTTTATGCTGAAACGCACGCAGGAGTAAGCACGTGTGAAATTGAGGCCTCTCTAATACACACACACACACACACACACACACACACACACACACACACACACAC
>JAJKFI010000079.1:5445884-5463634 GCA_029204185.1 Lerista edwardsae
CTCTCTCTCTCTCTCTCTCTCTCTCTCTCTCTCTCTCTCTCTCTCTCACACACACACACACACACACACACACACACACACACACACACTTTGTGAGTGTGTGTATCTGTATCTATACTAACTTTTTATAATTATATTTGTGTATTTATACATATATAACTTCGTAACTTCCTGTTTATATTCATACCAATAAACATGCGTTTCTTGCTGGTGGGGGAGCCAACTCTAGCCAAATCACTGATGCAATCAGGGCTCACACCTGCTGCCACCGCCATCTTGGGGCAGCCTTTTGGACAACACTGGAAGCCTTGCACCCGAGGCTGCTGCCCCCACCCCCCTCTTTGTATGCCGTCCAGGCACTTGAACAAGGGCTCCTCCCAACCTTGGAGCTGTTCCTGCCTGATTCCCAGAAATCAGGTGAATTGCTAAACTCCAATATGCTCTCTTTTCCCATTCTGCCTAGAATGTATGTTTTCTTGTTAGAAAAAAAAAAAGAATTCTTTTAGGGCATTCGTTAGCAGGGCTACCAGCTCAAGGTACAAAAACTAGGCGCCCTGCCAATCACTTTATGGAAATATAGGCAAGGACGCGGAGCACTTGGATGCCCATCTGAATTGGTTCTTGTTCATGTCAGCACATCTGACTTGAAAGCAAAGGTGCCCTGGTGCAGTCTACTCACCGTCAAACCTGTGCATGTCAGCACTTTACGGCAAGGAAAAAACAATGCCGGGGATGGGCAATGTCATTGGTACGAGCTTGTTTCAAAGACGGGAGCTTGTGCAGTCTTCTTGTCTCCCTGGAATTGGTTATGCTAGAAAGACTTCCTCTCAATTAGCCTTCCAGTTTTCAGCATGATGATGCCTCTTTGCCAACACTGAGGATCGAATGTTGCTTTTATGCTCCAATTATTGCTTGCAGACCTGCCCATGAATCTCACAAGTATCTGAATTTCCTGCCTGATTCTGTGGGTCTGGTTCAGTTGGATCCATTCTGCACATACCCAGGTGGATTTTCTGGTTGTCCAAAATGAGTCTCAGCAATACTAGATTCCCGAAAAGCCGGCAGGCTGTGTCTGGGGCAATGAGATTATTGCCCCATGGAAGACCTGGAGGCAGGGCTGGCTCCAGGAGCAGTGGGGCAATGTGGGGCATTCCAGCCAAGCCCTCCATCCTTCCCATGCCCCCCACTCACCAAGAAGAGCATTTGTGGTGCCACGTGCAAAGCATGGCATCATGGCATGGTGATGATGTAATGATGTCACAGCCAACTACTTCCAGGGTGTCCATTTTGGGCATTTTGGAGGCAGGGGCAAGTGGGAGGGCCCAAGGTAAAGCTGCTCTGCTTCATCCCACTGAATTACAGCTCATAGAGATTCTGGCTGCAGCAGCTGGCAATATGCTTGCTGCACTGGTGCTCCCCCCCCCCCAAAAGTGCAGGGCCCAATGTGATGACATTGGTCACATTGACTTAAGGCCAGACCTGCCTGGAGGCCTCCTGAAACGCTCGTGTCGCTCAGTCTCAAGGTTTGACCTGAAGCTGCAGAGGTTTAGCTTCCTTCACAAGAAAGTGTTACATCTCTGTGTGAACCAGATCACAGGAATCAAATAAACAGAAATTATCTTCAGGAATAGGTGGGGAATTAGCCCATATTTTACAATGATTTTATTTAAAAAATTGTTGGAAATGTGAAATCATCCTTTGTCTTTAAAATTTTTGTTTTCTTACCTATTTGTGCCCTTTGACCTTTTTTTTTTTTTGCAGTTCCATTTCTTTTATCAGAATCAATACAGGCAAACTCCTGCTAATAAAATATTAAATTAAAAATTTTACTTTTAATTTAATATTTTATTAGCAGGAGTTTGCCTGTATTGATTCTGATAAAAGAAATGGAACTGCAAAAAAAAAAATAAAAAAAAAATATATATATATATCCAATCCTTGCCTAAGACAAGAATACGACAGTTCGGAGCTGCGTTTTCCTAGGGAATCTGTAAAGCTAGCTCAACCGCTGCCTCAACCTGCTCTTATCCAGCGACATACTCACTGGGCGTCCACGAACGCTGGCTCATTCTTTATCAAGACTCCCACTACCTTTGTCTTGCCAAGAAATTCGCTAGATGTTGCTCCTTCGGCCACCAAGGACCCAGTCCTGTCTACAAATTTTTCCGCTACTCAGTCAATCTCGTGGTCGCCAGAGAACCATCGAAGCCCCCCGTCAAGAAGACATCAAATGAGCCATGAAGTTGCGGGAAGTGACGCATTTTATGGATCCTACCTTCATAGGGACAACACACAAACAACCTACTTCAACACCATTAACAATTCTGCTTATGGTCCCATGCAGGAGTTAGGTATGGCCCCTCAATCACCACATCCACTGAGCAAGGAGGCCCTGACAGTGGAGCCATGGACCAAGGGCCCTTGCAATGGCGTCTCTAAATGACAGTTAAGAAAAACCTGTCCCCCAACCCAGGATGGTGGTTCCTACGACAGCAGCCCCCTCCACCCGAATCGGGAAACCCTAACCAGTTTGTCACTTGTGTCGTGGAACTCAGCGGGCTGGGGGTCCAAACATCAGGACAGGGAACTAGTTGATTATTTGACAGACCATGACATCATATGTCTCCAAGAAACATGGTGCTATGACCCCATTGTTCTCATGAACTATCATACCTTCCAACTCCCGGCTTATCGCACAAACAAAAAAGGGCGTTTGAAAGCCGGATTGGCTACATTCATTAGAGAAACTATCACAGCTGAAAAAATTGATTCACTTCAAGATCGGATCAGTCTACTGGCGGTTAAGATTTCAGTAAGTAATCAACACTTTATTATTATCAATGTATACCTACCTCCTGGCATCAATAAACTAGATATCAACTTGGCTTGGGACCAGCTTCTACAGAAGTGTGCTCATATTGGAGACAACTTTCCGCGAGTTCCTTTGATCCTAGCCGCAGACCTGAATGCAAGAGTCGGTAGTGGATCTAATATTTTCTCCACTCTTCCAGGTTTTGATCACGACCTCTGTGATTTTCCTCCGAATTTCTTATCCAGACCATCAAAGGATAACCTTATAAATGAGGCTGGTCGCCAGTTGGCTAGATTCTGCCTCTTTCTGAATCTTTATTGGCTTAATGCCATGATAGACTATCCCTACTCGGCTGAATACACCTTCATCTCTCCCCGGGGTTGCAGCATCATAAACTATATACTGGTCCCTCCTTGGCTGTTCCAACAAGTCTCCTCATTTGAAGTTGTTGACCTAAAGGTGAGTGACCACCTTCCTCTTCGCCTTACTTTAAAGCTCCAGCTCTCGAGAGCCATCTCTAATACGCCCCCCGAGCAAATCTTGGACCCGTGTCCCATCTTTCGATGGGATAAAAACATGCTCAGTAAAGTCCATTCTCTTCTGTCTACCACCTCAAGAAGAATTTCAATCTCGAGCTCTCAGTCCATCCTCAATCCTCATAGGACAATCTCTGCTTATGAAGACCTTGTACAGCATATAGTAGCCAGTCTGAGCCAGATTCCTAAACCCAAGCTGGACAGGCTTGCTACCTATGACGGATGGTTTGATAAAGAGTGTTACCTGAGCAAGGCTAAATCCAGAGCTAGCTTTTCCAGGTTTAGAAAAACCAACTCAGAAGCCGATTTACGTAGATACTTTGAGGTCAAACATCAATTACAAAATCTACTACACCTCAAGAAGAGGAACTATCAAGTCAATCAATGGCAGAAACTTAAGCAAGCACTGGACAACAATAAAATCAAAACTTTCTGGAATCTTATTCGCGGTAAGAGTGTCTGTAACAATAAGTTAGTCTCTGGAATCTCGCAGCAACAATGGATTGTACACTTCTCATCCTTACTCTACGACCCAAATTCCTCGACGGGTGCAATCCTCCTGGAAATTAAGGAAACTTGGCCTGAGTGGCCTCCAGTCACTCCAGAAGAGATACATACTTTAATTCTTGAGTTAAAAGTGGGGAAGGCAGCTGGTCCGGATGCAATTCCGGCAGAATGGTTGCGCTCAGATATAAATTTCTGGGCTCCAACTCTTGCCCATTTGTTCACTGCAGTTATTGCTACCGCCAGCCCACCTAGTCAATGGTTAAGATCTACAATAGTGCCCATATACAAAAAAGGCGACCGGCTGAATCCAGAGAACTTCCGCCCAATCAGCCTACTCTCAATAGTGGGGAAATTATTTGCTAAATACCTCCTCTCGAGAGTTACTGAATGGATCGCCAAGGAAAACATCATAGGACCAGAACAGAATGGATTTCGAGCAGGAAGATCTACAACAGATCATGCGATGATTCTTTATCATTTAGCGTCCAAATACATCTCAAAGAAATCAAAACTCTATGTGGCGTTTCTAGATTTAAAAAGTGCTTTTGACTCTGTGGACAGAGGAATATTGTGGCAGAAGCTTGTAGGGCTGAAGATGGACCCTAAGCTACTGACCTTGATTAGATCCTTGTACACCAATACGAAATGCCACGTCCGAGTGTCACCTGAGGGAGCCGTGACCGAAGACTTTCCATCCAACAAAGGTGTTAAACAGGGATGCATTCTTGCTCCCATCCTGTTTAACCTATTTATAAATGACTTGGCGGCCTTCCTAGATAAAGCTAACGGCCACCCGCCCAAATTGGGCTCTAAACACGTGTCACTTCTCTTATACGCGGACGATGCCATTCTGTTGTCTCGAACTAGAGTGGGCCTCACGAGATTGATGAAAAGATTCTTGAAATATGTGGAGACCAACAAACTCACCCTGAATTTCAACAAATCCAAAATTATTGTTTTTGGGAGAGTTTGGAAACCTAGGAAATGGAGCTTTAACCATCAACCTATTGAGCAAGTAAAGGTGTATAAATACCTGGGTATAAATTTCGCCTACAATCTATCTTGGAATGCCCACCGACTAGCAATTCGTACTTCGGTTCTTCTCTCCGCGAAACATATAGTAAATTTCTTTTTTTCTAGAGGTGGCTGCCATGTACCATCAGCCCTGAAGATATTCAAGGCTAAATGCAGCCCTCAAATACTATATGGAGTACCGGTTTGGCTCAGAGCCTTTAACTATTCAATAGAACGACTACAGGCAGATTTTCTGAGAAGGATTCTTGGGCTGCCAAAAGCCATCACTTATGATGTTCTATGTTTGGAATCGGGCCAGAGAAAGTTAGAATTGCAAGCCTGGTTATTAACCTCCAAATATTGGCTCAAAGTATTTTTCCTGGCTGATCATAAAAATCTTGTATTCCATCTGTTACAAGACAAGCACAATCCTGCCGTGTTCTGGCTAAATAAACTTAGCCAAATCGGCCTCGACTTAGATCTACTAGGAACTCTGCCTATGATGGAGGCTTACAAGAGAATCAATCTCCGCCTTGTGGATATTCACGATCAGAATTTGACAGCGGCTGCCCGAAGGTTTTGCTCCCCCTTATACCATCATATCTCAGTTGGAGTCTGTCTTCTGCCTGGATATCTCCACTTAATGGACAGTCCGATCTCGAGAAGAGCTTTAACCTTAGCTAGGTGTAATATTTTACCTTCCCAAGTCTTATGGGGTAGATACAGAGGCATTGCCTTCATAGACAGACTCTGCCCTTGTAACCTGCTAGTCGTGGAAACATTAGAACATCTAGTGTTTCACTGCCTGCTTCATAACCATAGTAGACTGTCCCTGCTAAAGCCTTTGTTGGAGGAATTGGGTCTTAAAAACGATGGAGTGAGCTTGAAGACTCTATTTGACCTCAAATTGAAGTCGAATATCCTGCAATTTGCTTTATTTTTAGTACAAGTTATTGATGTAAATCTGAAAAGATACATCAAGACAATTGACTGACTAACCATCATTTTTATTTTATTTACAAGTGATATGTTGGTTATTTAGAACTATTTTAGATTCTTGTAAATGCCAAATGCCAATAAAGGTCTTTTGTATTTGTATTTGTATTTGTAAATTAAAAGAAAAGAAAAACTCCCAAATATCTCAAGAACTCACTAGAATAATAATAATAAAAAAACCTTAGACAAGAAACTCGAGGAAAAAAAATGGTAAAGCTCCCATCATCATCCCTTCAACAGAAATCAAAATTAGAGCGTTATTAGAAAATTTCATTAGGACGGAACAGATTGCTAATGAAATTACATTCTGGCTTTCTACATACCCCTACGTATTAAGTGGATTTGATCAGGAGATGTTCACACAATTAATTCGCCTGATTGCTGGGGAATTACCTTATCGACAAGAACATTTTACATTTCTTATGGAGGTTTTTTGGGGTGTGTGTGTGTGTGTGTGTGTGTATGTGCGTGTGTGTGTGTGTAAGAGAGAGAAAGAGAGAGAGAGCGAGAGAGAGCGAGAGCGAGAGAGTTTGTGCATTTGCATTTTTAAAAACAAAACTTTAGGGCTGTCCTTGTCCCTAGTCAGTCAGTTAATCAACAGTAGGGCCTGATGATGTCACAGGATGGGACCTGGTAATGTGTCAAGACTGACAATCCTTTAAAAATGGCAGAAAAAAAATCTGGTACGAGGGTGGAGGTCAAGGATAAATGTGCTGTGGCCCTAAAGTGGCCTGAAACTAACCTTGCCTGAGGAAAAAAAGTCCAGCACAGGGGAAAAAAAACCTGGATAGTTTCTGGCAATCTGGCAACTTTGTCTTCTGCTAATTTGCATGATCACCTAGAAAGAGATGGTGAGGCAAGGACAGTGGTATAGCTACAGAGGTGTGTGTGGTGTGGGCCACACCAGGGTTTCACCCTCAGGAGGGGCAACACCATACCGCCTGAGCCTCTATTTGGCAATCTTCTACCTGCTTCAGGCCCTGCCACCTTGCACTCTTACCGATGTTTGTGTTTTTGTGGCTCTCTGGGGAGAACATGAAGCAAGTGGACATGAAGCAGGCTACAGATTGCCAACAGAGACGGTCCAGAGGAGAACCTTTCACATTTAAT
The DNA here is from genome assembly GCA_029204185.1 of Lerista edwardsae. NCBI lineage: Eukaryota > Metazoa > Chordata > Lepidosauria > Squamata > Scincidae > Lerista > Lerista edwardsae. The sequence continues at coordinate 5,452,860 of JAJKFI010000079.1, forward strand.
GCAGTGTGATAGTCCATAATGTCTGGGGTGACCTGATTATGTCATTAGGTCACCCCTGAATTTCCGGAATGGAGAGTAAGCCCTGCACTGGGTGGCACCCATCCCAGGGACACCTCTGGGCAAGTGGGGGCTGCTGGTTGTTCTCCTTGTTACTCCTTGATCGCTCAGAAAGGGCAGATGAACAGTCCATGGCCGTAAGAAAGGGTGGGTCAGGGTCAGAAGCCATTGCTGATTTACTGCAAGTCACACATACTAATAGACTCTTCTCTACCACCTGCTATGGCCTCCTTTGGACCATTGGCTTTTGATCTGTTTGTTTTTTAGCTGAGGGATTTGTAGCCTACTTTTCTTGGGAAAATGGTGCTTTTTTTTGGACCAATGGAAATATCCAGATGCTTTCTAAGTGCAGCTTCTTGGACAATGACTTACGTTTTCCTGGTCTAGAGGCTACTAGGACACAAATGTTCATGGCTGGATCTATCTTTTTCTAGAAAATGTGCAGCTGGTGCATGATTGCTCAATTAAGTGAGTCATATTTAATACGTGTATATACAGAATAGTTGCCTGCATGGAGGTTGACTGAAGAGCAGGAGGGGCACTTCTAGAGAGATTCAACCCACTTGTTTTGAAGTGAACCTTGAAAGTTTATCAGTAGGGTGGACTGGCCCACTCTGTAGTCAAAAGGTGTTCTGTGTCTATCAAAGCAGGGCACATTTGGAGCTGAGTGCATGATGCATTGAAGGCTTTTGGGATACAAACTAATGTACCGGTGATGGCGAGGCGCCATTGTGCAGATCCTTCCAGCTTTATGAAGATGCTGCTCCTTGACTACTGAACTGACTCCTAGCACCCGTCTTTCCATTTGCAGTGATCTGATATGTTTTGGTGATTTATTCATGACCGGTGTAGTGAAAAATTGGAAAAGGCCAGAAGGCTGGCCAGGGCCTCGAGATCCCTGTGTGAGATTTGGGCCTACAACCAAATGACTGCGGAAGCTGTCACAGACATCAGGTGAGTACTGAGTGGAATCTTTCTGTTAAGCAGCCGTGAACTTGGAAGAAAAGAGGCTGCCTCTGCGCGTGTCAGAACTGCGTGATCGACGGCACGTCAGCCAGGTGAGCAAGGAAGAGAAGTGGATGTGGAAATTAAGATCCATGTCACAACAAGACACGTGTGTGTGTGTGTGTGTGTGTGTGTGTGTGTGTGTGTGTGTGTACTGCAGTTGTGTTGCTACAGAAGGTGGCCCCACAACATGCCGTCTAAGCGGCTCCTCCCACTCACCGTTGGATCTATTTTGGGCAGTGATGGCAACACTCCGATAGCGGGTGGGAGAAGTCACTTCCATGGCGCACTGCGGTGCTTGCCATGCTCACTGCACTGCCCCCCCATAGCTATATGACTGGTGTGTTTATACAAGCACAGACAAGGCACAAAATTCTGTTCTTCAAGAATCTCTAATTATTTATTTTTAAAGGACGGTCCTTAAGATTGCACAACTATGTTTGAAAATGCTTGGTGAAAGGCAGTGGTGGCATTCAGCTGGTACGCTGGGCGGGACTTACCATTGAGCGGCAGTCCGCCCGTTGCGTAACGGCACATTCTGCTGCTTTCCCGCCTGCTGGAAAAAGTCCGCCGGGGCGGGCGGGCAAGCGGTGGAACGCGTCATTACGCAATGGGCGGACTGCCGCTCATCGGTAAGTCCTGCCCAGCGTACCGGCTGAATGCCGCCGCTGGTGAAAGGTCACATTATTATTAACGTTTATATCTTAGCACAATCTTATTTGTTCTGTCACGTCGACGCTATGTCATGGCGTCGACATGACGGATGTCACGCCAATGTGGGGGCACCAAGCGGCACCCCCGCATCGGCGCTACAGCTCTCAAACCGACGTTACGCCATCCTATACCCGCTCGGTAGGCCGCGCGGCCCCAATTTGGCTGCTCAGTCTCCTCGGATCTGCGCCTGCTGTTTCGCAGGCGCAGATCCGAGGAGTACACTGGGGAGGCTGGAGCCTCTCCAATGGTAAGGGAGCGCATGTGCCCTTGCAGTTGGGAGGGTCCAGCCTCCCCTAAGCAGCGTTGGGTTTGGCACTGGCCAATCCAACGCTGTTTAAGATTGCGCCCTCAGTCTTCCTCCAAGGCCTCAGGACAGCATACATGTAATGGGTTACACCCACAGTACAGCCCTGTGAAGTAGGTTCGGCTGAGAGAGAGAGAGAGAGAGAGTTTGCCCCAGAATCACTCAAGTGAGCTTCACAAGTGGGAGGGCCTGAATTCAGATTTCCCCAGCCCAATCTAGCACTGTCACCATTCAAACTTGCTGCCTTTGATACTGAACCTTCAGGCGGCAGGTGGCACCATCCAAACATGGCCTTTGAATGGTGCAAATGTGCCGTAAAGATGTTTGCACCATTTTTCAGGGAGATCGGGCAGCACACAAATGTGTGCTGGCCTTGTTTCCCTGTCGCCCAGGCCTGGAGGCCCAAAGGTAAGGCTGGCATAGGGACTGTGGGAGGGTGGCAGAAGGCAGAATGGGGCAGGGGAGAGGTGTGGAATGGGTGGGCTGAGGAAGGTGGTGGAGCCAAGATCTGCCCTTGGGGCCAGATCCTAACCCCTGTCCCTGGCTTGGGCAGCCCCGATTCAGCCGCTCAAAATTGCACCACTGATTTCGGCAGCGCAGTTTCAAGTAGCTCCATTTGGACCTCTGTGCATTACCAGGGGGAAGGGGAATATTACTCAGGCCCCCGATATTGGCCTGCCTATTTCAGTCTGGGTTTTGGATTGTGCCCTGAGTAATATTTCTGGTGCAGAGTTTCAGCAAAGCTATAAGTCCCTCCTTCATGATGAGCAGACCCAGAAGAAATTATATGCAAGTACTTAAAAATGCAAAATAAATGATAGGAATAGGAATTGTGCAAATTTTCTCAATTGGCTTAATTTACGCCTAGCCCAGAAACCAGCATTTCTAGGAGCAGAAGCTGAATGGCCTAGGCACCGATTATTCATTCATTCATTCATTCATTCATTCATTCATTCATTTTAAGTGATGGTATACAAAACCTGAAAATGTTACCTTTGTAACTTTTCTTTGTGCAGGGGACAGGCAACAACAGCTAAGCTGGGATCCAAGTCTGGACTAGTCCATGTCTTGTAGAGTACCATGCCAAGGACAGCAAAGGACTTGGGGGAACCAGTGGCTTCTTATCCAGCTCCTTGGCATGTGGTCAGGTTGAACAAGAGCACAAGCAAAATGTTGCACCAATTAGAATGTCACATTTTCAGGAATCAAATTGGCTTTACAAAAAACACACTTTAAAATCAATGTTTCAAAACATTTTCACATCTGACTTTGGAATTTCTATTTTTTTAATTGTGTCTTAGTGCGGGGCAACACATTTCAATAAATAGGGCTGAATGGCCTGCAGTTAAGTATTGCATCCCAAGGCCATAATGGGATCAGAAGAGGTTACTATGGCTTCTGTGGAACAGTAGCCCTTTAGAATCACAGTCTTGACCTCTGAACCAGCTGCCCCACTAAAAAAGCAGTCAAGTCGATACAGCCAATCAATTATCTTTATGACTTTCTACAACCAATCACCTGTTGATTTAGCACCACTCTGATGCCATTGACCTAAGAATTCACTTCCAAGGGTCATCTTAACAATGAGTGAAAGCCTTGCAACCTTTTTGGATACAAAATTGTGGACAAGTCTGGCCTTTGTGTCTAAATCTGGTACTGTGGCCATCATTTCCAGCCTTGACTGCTAGACTGGTGTAGTGGTTGGACTAAAAATAACAAGATCTTGCTTCAAATCCTATGATCAGCCATGAACGTAACTAATCGACCTTGACCCCTCATTATCCATCAGCCTAAGCCAGTGGTTCCCTAAAGTTTTTGACTGGCTTCTTTGACCTATTGGGCCATTGGCCATGGTTCTTCATTAGGGCTACAATTCTATATATTGTGTAGGTCGGTGGGGTGTTTTCCCCCGAAGACAAACATGTGGTGAAATTCCCCTATTTTTGTTTCTTTTTTTCACTTGACCATTCTCTCACCTTATGGTTTTAGACCATTCTCTCACCTCAACACTTTGAAGATCCTGCAGAGTCATTCAGATCAGTCATGGACCTACCATTGTGTTTTGGGGGGCAAAATCCCTGAGTGTGGCACTCCTGGAGCGAAAGGGGGGCAGCATTAATACAGCTCCCCTCTCGGAGAAGCAAGCAGTTTTTGTCACTCTAGGTCTCCCCTGCCACCGTATGGCCTCCAGAGCCTGGTGCGGCGTGGGGGCAGAGTGGAACAGCTCACAAGGGCCAGGAAACAGCGGTGGTGGTGGTGGGGGAGCTTTTGGAAGACGTGGAGGCAGAAGTAATGTGGAACCTTTCCTTAGCTATCACTTTTCCTCCATAGTACCTCTCTCTAGTTGCTTTTCCCAAGCCCGGCTCTGAGCAGAGGCGTATTGACGGTGCTGCAACGGGAGGTGGACACAGCAGGTGCTGGTTGTGGAGGGGGAAAGAGTGGTGAGCTCCAAATAGGAGCCATCCTGGAAGCAAGAATGACTTACCTGGAACCTCTGGAGGCCTCTTCCAGGTTGCGCTGTGCCGACAACCCACTCTACTGACCTCCGCAGGTCTTTAAAAGCCACTTCTGGTTTTCAGGAAGCTACTTCCTGTTTACTTCCAAAAATCAGAAGTGGTTTTCAGAGGCTGCATTCTTTTTTTTTCTTTTTTGCTTCTAGGGCTAGGTGTGCTAGAGAGCTGGGTATTCTTTTTAAGCTTCCAGCACATTCGGGTCATGTTCTTTTTTTAGGTTCTAGCATGCTGGCCACACTAGAATTTTGAGTAGGAAGCTCAGAACTAGAAAAGATGGCCGCCACTCTGCTTACATCACTCCCACCTAATTTCAGTCAAAACAAATGCCGGAACCTGTCTGAAAATGGCAGCCTCCTTAGTGTACAGAGTGTATGGTAACAAGATGGCAACCTCTCTACAACTTATTTCAGGGTGCAATCCTACCCAGCACTGGGGTAGGAACGCCTGGCCAGCCAGCACCCTACCCAGTGCTGGGAAGGTGGAGGCTGGAGCCTCCCTGCGGCAAGGGATCGTGCACTCCCTTACCGTAGGGGAGGCTCCAGCCTTCCCTATATGCTCCTTGGATCTGCGCCCACTAAAGAGGGTTGGGATGTGGCTGTATGGCCACCTCCGAAGTCTGCCCACATCATGCCCAAGTCCCGCCCCGCCTCCCTCTCTCCCTCCAATCCCCATGCCGCCTTGGCACAGAGCCTCCCTTGCGCCGACTGGCTTCGGTTGGCGCGAGAGAGGCTCAATGTGGGCGCAGCAGGGCCAGCGCTGCCTTAGCGCCGAAGCGGGGGTGCCGATCGGCGCTCCCGCATCAGTGCTAAGGGCACAGCGTCTGCGCAACCCCGTTGTGCTGACGCTGTGTGGGGTTTAGGATTGCGCTACCCGTGAAGGGACACTGCTTTTTTATTTTAAAATTAACCATGCTGGAAGCCTGCTAGCAGCATGCTAGAAACACCACTTCTGCCAATTCTCCTATCAAAAAGAAGAACGCAGCCAGAAGCTTCTGCAGGCCATTCTGAGGCCATAGCGTGGAAAGCAGATCAGTGCAGCTTGCATTGACAGGAGGCTGGAGGCAGGCAGGGGTGGACCGCCCCTCAAATCTGCCACTCCCTCGGACCCCGTTCAATCTGATGCCCATGCAACCTAGATCAGGTGGCAGCATGGCTGCTCCCATCTGGTTCTGGCACCGGTGACTGGGATGAGACCACTTGAGCCTCGATAGGAGAGGGATTTGATTAATGTGCCTCTTTTTTGGTCTGTGGAGTATTGGAGGGTAACCCGAACCTGATGTAGAAGAGGTAATTTGGGTGGGCACTCGTCTTCTCATGGCACTGGAGGGCCATGAAAAGCTCCCTCCTCCCCCCTCTTCCCAACCAGGACACAGACAGGATCCTTTTCCTCCTACATTTCTGGCCACCCGGCCTCTGCCTCGCAGCGGAGGTAACAATACGTCCTGGAGAGAGCATTTCTTTCAAACCCGCCTCGCCAGGCTTTCCTTCCCGCGCTCACAGCGCCATAAACCATTTTGCCATTTCAATTGCTGTAAGTTCCTCAGTTTTGCTTTACAAATGAAAACGAAGCGCCGAGACACCCCAGATAATTCGGACGCATTTTTCTTCCCCCTCTGTCTGTAAACTCTGGGAAATATGGTGATTAATCCACAAAGCAGGGAGGAGGGAGGGGGCCTGGGGGGAGAGGAGGGTGCAAGGAGGAAGCAAATGCATTTAAGGAGACATTACGGTAAAATCTCACAGTTTTTCATAATTACACTTTCAATTCCAGCTCCAGCCTCCTCCCTCATTACCACCCTGCCGTTGGCACATGCCGACTCCAGGCCAGCGGGGTACTGTGTTTGGCTTCGCTGATTGCTGTTCTTCCTTTTTCATTACTAACAGTTCACTTGTGGGCTTATTAACCACTCCCCCCTCCCGCAACCCATTCCCTGCACACCATGCGCAAGGGGAAGAGTGACTCCAAATGCTGCGGAGACCAGCCTGCCCCGTTTAATTCCCCACCGGTTGCCTGGCAGGCTTTCTTCTCTCGTATCTTTTGCCAGCAGCGGATGGAGGTGGAGGTGGGCTGCCAGCGTCCTCTGGGTGGCGGTGGAGGAGCTCCTCTGGGAGGATGCCTGGAGTGCCTCTGTGGAATCCAGGAGCTGGTAGCCTAGTAGTCGAGAGATTGAGCTGTAAGTCAGGATCTCCTTGCAATGCCAGTGTCAGGTTCGGGTGGGGTGGGGGAGGTTGTTGAGGCAAGGCTGGCCTGTGAGCAGACACCACTCCCCTCCTGAGGCACATCCAAACCACCACTCCTTCCTGCTATCTGACAGGGCAATCCTAATCTGGAGTTAGGCAGACACAGTCAGGCCAGCAAAGTTTGGCCGGCACAAGGGACACTATAAAGCATGTTTGGACCACTCTAGAGTCAGAGAGGCCAGAACACAGATGTGCCCCATCTTCCCCAATTCCAAGAGTGGTCCAAATGCGCTTGTGCCGGCCAAACTTTGCTGGCCTAACTCCAGGTTAGGATCATGCCCTGAGTCAGGAAAGGTAAAGAGGCGCATCTCTAGCACATGGCCAGGAAAGAAAGCACATTTGGGACGCTTCTCCCTCAGCTCTCTGGCTGAGCTCAGAGAGGCACAGTGTCCAGAGACCATTCATTCCCCTTTCCTGCCCCGGCCATGCTGGAAGGGAGACAGTAACAGGTTGAGGACCCAATCCTATTGAACTGTCCAGCACTGATGCAGCTGTGTGCCAACAGGTTGCGCACTTCAGCCTGCGGTGGGGGACAGTCTCAGAGGCCTCCTCAATGTCGGGCTGCATTGTGGCTGCATCAGAACTGGAAAGTTGGACAGAATTGTGCCCTGAGTCACTCTAGTCTCCTCTTCCTTGCAGCCACCTGCAAACGGAGTTTCTCAGAGAGATTTGAGCACCAGAGAACCTCTGACAAAGCCAAGTGGCCAATGGAGAGCCTGGGAGAAAACAGCAGCAGGGCTCTTGCTGCTGCCATGGGGGACTTCAGGAGATTTTCATGGGACCTTGGCTGGTGTTCAATTATGACACAGCTTTTCTTCCCTGATGAAAATCATGACTTCCATGGATTCACTAGGTGGCCTCAGGCAAGTCACTCTCTCTTATCCCCAACTCCCCAGCTTGGCAGCACCACCCTCTTTCACCTTTTTTGGTCTGCCTCTTGCCCCATAGCATTCCTTGCCAGAATGCTTCCTTGCCTCCTTCTGTCTCTCCCTCCCAGAACCTCAACAGAAACAGCACTGCTGAAAGGGAGGCTCTGGGAGAGCCCAACTATGATAGGGCCCAGATAAAGAGTTTCTGGGGGCTGCACCCAGCCTGTGGGACTTATGTGTGTAGACGGTTCTCGGTTGGCCTAATACTCTTCAAGACCTTCTTATGGATCCATATCCGACTGGAGACAGATTCTGTCACGTTCCAAGTCTGATCTAACATGAATAAACAAGTAACCTGGAATCTGCCATCAGAATCCTGTCCCTCCTCCCCAGAATTTGGTAGAAATTTAATGGTGGCTGAGTAAGAAGGAGCCAAGAGAAGACATTTCATTTCCTTAAGATGTTTAAATTCAGATTTTCTTTTTGCCAGAACTATCTTTTGCTGTTGTCTAGGCTAAACTGGAGAACTCTTCCAGTTCCAGGGCAGAGAGAGCTTTCTTAAGTCTTGTTACAAGATGGTTTTTTTTCCTGCATAGCCCTCCCTTCTTTGTACGGAGGTTTTGGTGTGTTTCAGCAAAGGACAGTGAGAAGGTTGAACGCTTGTCGGAAACAAACCTTCCAAGACTTTTGGAACCCATCCATCATTGCCTGTGGCAGGCAGCTGCAGTCCTTCGACATGGAGAAAATCCACTGGTGTGTATCCGTTAACAAAGGAACCCTCCCTCTTGTGCAACAAGCTGTGCTCTTGTTTAAAATGCCAATCTGGCTTCTGCATAGTGCCCTCTCCCCCATGAATGTGACCTGCTTTGGAGGGGGGGAACACATTTTAGTCTTTCTTCTTCCTTGAAGGTGTCTTTTTCTGTTGGGTGCCCATTTTACAGAACAGACTCCAGAGCAGTGGTGAAATTCAGCCAGTTCTCACAGTTCTGCAGAACCGGTTGTTAATTTTAGGTTGGGAGAGGGAAGAAAGGCAGCGGCCGCCCTGAAGGACAGAGAACCGGTTGTTAATTTATTTGAATCCCACCACTGCTGCAGAGGGACGCCTTTTAGCTTTTCCAAAGAGGAGGGGGGGAAATGATCCACAAAGTTGTTTGCTGTAGTATTACTAGCTTTTGTAATTGTTCATCTCTTTCTTCCACGGTGGAACTCCAGTTGGAGCATGTAGGGTTGTCTTTAGTGCAGTTGGACCTTCAGTTCAGTTGTGGACCTGGCCGATTCTCAGCTGCAGGGCCAGGTCCACAAGTCTCCATCCTTGTGCCACCCTCACCATGCCCCAAGCATCCACAAATGCTCAATTTGTGGCAGGGGCAGGTGGGATGGACGAATACTGCTTGTCGCCGGCAGCAGCACCCGCCTCCTTGCTACCCCCCTCTCCTCCACCGGCACAGTGACTGAGGGCACTTGCCCCCCTGCAAATATAGGTAGGTCTGCCACTGTATCGGTTCATCTAGGTTCACATTGGTTAAGCTGACTGGCGCTTCAGACCAGAGTCTTTCTCTGCCCTTTTGGGGTGTGGTGAGAGAGAGAGAGAGAGAGAGAGATCCCGAGACCTTTTGCATGCAAAGCCTATGGTCCATCACCACGACAGAGTCCTAGGTTGTATGAGAAAAGAAAAAGCTGCATGAATGCACCGCATAGCCTTCAAGGTCTTTGTCCAGTTTTGGAAACGTGACTGCTTTCTTTTGTGAATCGACTAAACTGATGGCCATGTGAATCTTTTCTGTCACGGGTTCCCTCCCATTGCAAGCAATGGTTTTGCTTGCAAAGGTTCATAATGCTGGGCTCGTTGGGTTTCTAAAAGTGCAGTGCAATATGCATTTGATGGATGTTTGCAAAGCTAACGTCACAGTGGGGTTGCTCTGGACCCTGCTGTCGCCAGAGTCTTGAAATTAATGCTCTGCGGACCTCTGTGACAAGCAGCCCCTACCACATGATTGCGGGGTCTGCTGGGTGGCAATTTTCTAACACAGTCATTCGAAAACTTCAAAATCCTCCCTGTTCTCTTGCTGCATTTTTTGGATAAGGGAGAGGCTTTTCTCCCCACCCACCCTGATGACTCTGGTCATGCATAAACTCCATCCGTCTTGCCATCCCAGTGCAATCGGCTCATTGTCTGCTCTCTCTACAAGCCGCGTCTCAGGAAAGTAGACTTTTTCATGGCTCTGATGAAGTTGCAGGCCGGCCAAACCATGTGAGTGGGGAGGGGGGAATGAAAAATTATTTGCCAAGCCCAATACCCCCAAGACACTTGTACTGGACAACAATTACAGCCTCTTAATTAACTGGAATTTCGGCGCTCCCGTCGACCGTGGCGTGTCCGGTGCTAAAGTTATGCCACTGGTGATGTCTAGAACTGGTTAATGAATATAAATCAAATGGTTTATAGTTAGTGAACATGTAATAGAGTTGCAATGAACGGAATTCCAATGTAAAATGCCTGAGGATAGGAACATGCCACCCATAATATATATATGCGCACGCGCACACACACACAGACCAGGTTTTTCATTTCCACAGGAAAAAGACACAGTCTTTGTCCATGGGCTTTGGAAGATAGTCATGCTCAAGCCAGCAGATGTTCTGAGAGACAGCGAGAGAGATGAGCTGCGAGCAGTTTTGGCCAATGGACACTTTGTCAGTTGAGACCCTACAAAGTGAATTGACCTCCTCCAGGTTTTCCTAGCAATTAAACCTGGCCTGATTGGTTCAGTCATGTGGCTGCTTCATGTACCGCTTGGTAGCACACCCTGGAGGGAGCAGGAGGCACTGAAGGTGACTCTTCGAGTCACAAGTCATGTCAGCAGGGACAACCAGCAAGAGCTGGAACTCAGAGTGACTCAGGTCCTTGCAAAGACCAGGTGAAGTATGGAGAGGGTTGATCTCGGCTGGTAACCCTAACTTGTCTTTTTCTAGGACTGACCAACACATGCCTACCTTCTTCCAATATAGTCCAGTTCCTTACCAGCGCACTTACCATATCAAATCAAAAGAATTCAAACGAAAGCCCTCTCAA
>JAJKFI010000079.1:5468360-5478524 GCA_029204185.1 Lerista edwardsae
TAATAATAATAATAATAATAATAATAATAATAATAATAATAATAATAATAATAATAATAATAATAATAGAGCTTCTAAAAGGAAAGTATTTTTTTAAAAAATTATTGTTTTAGTCATCTGCAAATATATGCAGATTTAATTCATTCAAACGTATTTAACCAACCGAGATTTCTTGGACTGGTTGACTGGCCTAGTGATTAGAAACACAGAGTTGCTGCAAAACATGGCAACTGCCCAGATATATCCCACCCTATGCAGTGGTGGGATTCAGCCAGTTCTCACCTATTCTGCAGAACCAGTTACTAATTTTAGGTTGGGAGAGGGAAGAAAGGCAGTGGCCGCCCTGAAGGCCACCCTGAAGGACATAGAACCAATTGTTAATTTATTTGAATCCCACCACTGCCCCTATGTACTGTACAGTAGGACTGACCCTGTGTTCTGATGGCGTGAGAGACACTAAACATGACCTTGAGTTCAACAATGCTGTGTGTGGAGTGTGTGCAGTGGTGTAGCTAAGGCAGGGCTGGGGGAACATTGTCTCAGGTACCAAACCTTGAAGGGATGTCAGAAGGCCTCTTTTCAGGGAAAACTGAAAGTGCATTTCTAAGGCTTGCAGGAGGCCTTCTGACGGCTGGGCAGAGAAGGGGGATACGGGGATGTTAAAAATTTATGGGCCCCGAGTTCCAGAGGTCCTAGCTACGCCACTGAGAGTGCAATCCTATACTGTGCGGGAATGGCGAGGCCGAAGGGGCCTGCACCATATCTAGGGCAGTAAAAGCGAGGCTGGAGCCTTCCTAGTGCAAGGGCATATTCATGCCCTTACCGTAGGGGAGGTGCTAGCTTCCCCAATGCGCTTCTCGGATCCGTGCCTGCTAAACAGCAGGCACAGATCTGAGGAGACCGTGCGACCCGAATTGGGGCTGTGCAGCCTGGGTAACTGAGGCCAAATCTGAAATTCACCCACCTCCCAGGCCGGCACGCCTGCTGGCCCACCCACATCCTGCCCAGAAACGCCCTCCCACTGCCCACTCCCTCCCTCGTGCCGGCATCGCGCCTCCCCTGCCGGCACAAGGGAGGCGCAGTGCACAGAGACCGGCGGCGCCTGCAGCCACTGTAGCATCAACGCAAAGGGCAGCCCGGGATTGGACTGTCAGAAAAAACCAAACACACTCCTCACAGCCCAATGCTGAGCTGCCTGGCTGCTAAGGGCGCAACAGTAGCCAAACGGCTACTCAGCCAGGCAGCTGCCAGAGCCTCCTCAGAGGAAGGGGATGTTTGTCCCCTTCCCCCAACAGGGAGGTTGGGATCCAGCGATAGAGGACACCGCCCATTGCACCCTGCCTTCCTCTCCCCCCATCCAGTTACACCTCCCTCCCCACCCAGAATTGGCACAACACTGGTTGCCCTCATCAGCTGCCGTCACTGTGTTGCCAGTGGGTGCCAGTGGGTGCTGTCGTTGAGCCAGTGCAGGAGCAAGACCTTATTGCCTATGCTGGACATGCTCTACGGCATGTTCGCAACACTTATGCCCATGGTATGCTTGTACTGCGGATCAGGATTGGGCTCTCAGTCTCCCTAAAATCTCTTAAATATAGAAAATCATTGCAGAAAATTAGCATCATCATATTTAGCCTTGCACTAGACTGGAAAATGTCCTGAGTATACCAAAACGTACTTCTGCAGCAGGCATACTCCCACAACTGTGTACCTGACCTCCTATTCACTCCTTCATGAGTAGCGGATTCACAAGCCAAGAACTATTGTGGCAGGCCACTTTCCTCCCAGCTGTGACACTGTATTAAAAAAAAAAACATTTTCTACCAATGATGCTTTTAGAGCAACATTGGTAGAAATGCAATCTCCAGCACATCATTCGTAGAAAATGGGTTTTTAAGGTGTGTCATGTAGGCATTCCTGGGCCCAGTGTGTATGGCTTGTGGCATAGCCACTGCCATGCGTCCGTGGTAGTCTGGGTGAGATCATGAAATGTTAGATCCTAGGAAATTTCTGACCCCTCTCTTTTGGCTCCTGTGCCCCCTTTTTGACCCTGGGACCAGGTACAAATTTCCCCCTTTACCCTCCTCTCATGGGCCCTCCCTGCAGTTTCTCCACCACACCCACAGTAGATTGAGGTTGAGGTTATTACTGTGATGGTGAAGGAATCCTGTCTATTTTCACAGTTATCACACCAAATTCTTTTCCCTTTTTTTTGCCCCTCTCCTGCCCTACTGTCTTGTATTCACATGAATTCCCAGGCAGAACTTGGTAATTAACCCAGTTTATAGATTTTCTTTTCTTCTGGCCTTCTGAATTAATGTAGAATCAGCCAGCCCCCTGGTGGTGCAGTGTCTGAATCCAAAAGCAGTGAGGGGAAAGGAGTCATCAACAAAGCCGTATGAACTTACAAGTCCATGCCCTAGTAATTTGGGGTATGTGTGCAGGCCTGGTTCTCAGACCAATTAGCTGTGATGCAGCTGTAAGAATCCCCTGACATTGAAGAACAGAGGATTATGGTGTGCACAGCGTCTCTCACTCCAGAAAGGGTGTCCTCATTCAGCATTGTTGGCACCACTCCGTGCCCTCACTGCCCTTTTTCCTTGCCCTCACTGTCCATTCTTTGCCATGGCTGCTTGCTCAAGGGAGAGGGTCAGTGGTGTCATTCAAATGATTTAGGAACAGGAACTCACTTTTGATTGGCACTTGTCGGAAACCCGGAACCAGCCACGGAGCCCGTTAGGATCCGGAAAGCCCGTTCTGGTCCGTTCCCCCTGAATGACATCACTGGAGAGGGTACCTGAGTATCTGGAGACAGTGAGGAGGAGCAGTGGCAGTCAGGATGCGAGGATGAGAGCCAGGATGGTGTAGTGGTTCTGGTATTGGACTTAGATCTGGAAGGTCCAGATTCAAATCCCGGCTCAGCAGGAAGCTTCCTGGGTGACCTTGGCCCTGTTAGTGTCTCTCAGCCTCACCTACCTTACAGGGTTGTTGTGCGGACAACAGGAGGGGGGAACGATGTACCCCACCCTGAGCTCTTTGGAGGAATAGCAATATAAAAATGTGAAAATAGCTAACTAAAATAATACTGACTTCCTCTAAGCAAGAGAGGGCAAATGAGAGAATGGACAGTGATGGCAACAAAGAGGTTAATCAGCAGTGGCCACCCCTTACCTGCCTATTTTCGTTGGCACACATTGGAAGGGACAGCCCATATAGTTTAAAGGAACAAGTATCACATTTTTTCTGGGAATATGTAGGGATGTGGTTTTATGCAGGGGGCAGGGGCAACTCTGGACAAAATGGGGATCCAACTTGCATGCTGAAAAGTTGATTTCCTTGAAAACTTCCTTGAAAAGTTCTTTCTTTTTATAAGTGGTTCTGTAGGGAATAAGCCAATTCTAAAAACATTGCTGATATCAGCTGATTAAAGCTTTGGGGGTCTCCAACCAGGTCTTCAATCAGGTTCTTAAAGATGTCCAGATGGATGATGGCATACCTCGAGCACGGCTGTTGTAATGACTTGCAACCGATTAGCTTAACCAGCAATTTGGCCAATTCAATTTCCATGGATGGCCCAAAGAAACTATTGAAGAATCTCACATTAATTTTTTTGTACATAATTAAATCAGAAATGACCCCAATGCTTGAGAAATAAAATTTCTCCCTTGAATTGCACAATTCTCCTTTAGCTCATCTTTAACCCTCCAAGAACCTGTTGTCGTTCGTGTTCTTTAGTAGTCCAAGGACCAACCGACACAATGGCCACTCTTCCACACTTTGGTTGGTGAGCTTGACCCTTTTCTGTTTTCGTATCCCTTTGTCTTCTTGTCTCATAGAAGAGCCAATCTGTTGAGCTGCTGGTGGACCATTCTTCATCAGAGAGCCATTTAATAGGATGGTGGGTGGTATTTCAGGTATTTCCCTTACTCCTGTGGGTAAGGGAACAATTGTTTCCCTACCTGGGGGTAGACAGTGGCAAGGGGGGGGGGTTTCTACTCGAACCTGTATTAACGAAATAGTTGGTGCAGGTCCATGTGGACCCACATGGCATGACTGAGTTCTGCTCCTCCCAGGCCCATTCCACCCCTCCCCACCCTCATTCTGCCCTCCTGCCACCCTCTCTCCCACTGACCTACCTGCTCCAGTGAGTGGCAGGAGGAGCACTGGAGTGGGTAGGAGGGCGCAGGCCTTCCCACCAGTGCTGCCAGCAGTAGGCTGTGTAGTGTGCTATCTGACCGCCTATTGCTACTGGCGCCGACTACTTTATGATGCTGACTGCTTTATGGCATTGACTGCTTTACAGCAGTCAGCACCAGCGCAGGTGGCGGACTGTCATTGGGTCGCGTGCATAGGATTGGGATCTTAGAAAAATAGGCGAGGTTTATATGCTACTTTTGGCACGTTGTATTTGTGTTTCTGCCTTCAAATCTGTGCGGCTTGGTAATTTAATTGGCTGTTATGCATGTTCTTGTAAACGTTATGATAAAATGCAAGTTTTCAAAAAATGGTGACGGAAGTTTTATATTTAGCAGGGGTGTGACGATGAGCAGGCAAGTGCCCTTGGTGCCAGTCCCTCTCTCCTCTCAGGGCCAGGGCTAAACCACTAGACTCCACTGCCGCTATGAAGACAAAGGGAGAGTGGGGGGGACAGTCCTCAAGAAACTATGTACCTAGGGGTACAATAGGACTGGGGTGAAGCTCTGGCTGAGTTCAACTGATAACTGGCAGATGAAGAGTTAAAACATAAATCGCATTCATTAAAATCTAAAAGACATTCAGGGGCGTTGGCTAAAACAAGGAGGAAAAGGATAGAACAAGGAGGCTTGGAAAATGACTTGGGTGTTGAAAGTGCAAAAAATATAAACAGGCAATTACAGGCAACCTTGAAAGAAAAGAATAATTTACTGACACATTTGAGCTCACTGCTCACCAAGTGTACTTACTCAGGGTCTCGGATTTCTAGACACAATTACACCTCTCTGATCCCAAGTGAGGATGGTAGAGCTGCCTTGCACGAATTCTTCTGAAACCGAATCAGAGCATACACCAGCACCCTTGGGCTTGATTGTCATTCCTTTTGGTCCAGTGGAGTCATAGGGCCCCCCGAATGGATGGCTTGCAACCACCTGGGATACCCTTCCTGCCCTCTGACCTGGTCAAGTGGGCTTGGATGCACAATGCACAAAGCTGGCACATGCCAAGCTGCGCAGATGGGCTGGGCAAGGGCTATTCTGACCGGCCCTAGATGAAGAAGAACAGCAATCCACAAAGTGACCTGCCTGCCTGGCCGTGTAGTCTTTCTGCAATGGTTTCGTCGGGTCTCGAAGAAACCTGTTCCCTATTGAGTCTGATGCTAACTTTTTTCAGGGAAACAAGGGGGGAAGAGAGAGAAAGAAGAAAAGAGAGCTCAAACATCACAAGAAAAAGCAGATTTCCCTATTCATTCCAACGTAACGCTCTCTCTGAGGTTATTGCTGGTGTCCCTCTTGTGTCGTTGCTTAGACTGTCGGCCCCTTTGGGAAATAAAACAGTCTTTTTTGTTTCATCAGCCACCTAGAGAACTACAGAGCCAGGGTGATATAGTGGTTCTAGTGTTGGACTTAGACCTGGAAGACCCAGTTTCAAAACCTTGCCCAGCCATGACGCTTCCTGAAGTGACCTTGAGCCAGTCAGAACCTTTCAGCCTAACCCACCTCACAGGGTTGTTGGGAGGCCAAAAAGGAGGGAAGGAATCATGTACACCACCCTGAACTTCTTGCAAGGCGGTTTAAAAATGTGATAAATAAAATCAACATTGATTTGTTGAAAAGTGGCACATAAATAATAATAGGTCTGCTTAGTGTGTTGAAATTATAATAGGCTATTGCAGAAGTTCTTCTTTAACAAAAGCAGCCGGGGGAGAAAATTACAGCCATGGCAAATCCTTTCCCTCTGCACTGTTTTCCCAATCAAAATCCTCCCACTGAGCTGCAATTTGGCTGAAAAATGGCGTTTTGAGCCAATAGTCTCTTTGGGAGGTGAGATTTTTCACTGGGAAAACCGGGCCCCCATGTCTAGGCACTGCAGCCCAGGCTGACTCCCTCCCCACCTGCCCACTGCTACTTTTTGTGAAACAAGAAACGTTTCTGGCGTTAAGCATGAAGAGCTGGCCCCTCGTGACACCTGAGGCTGTTTGCCAAATGCTGCCCCCCTAACTTGATGATGTGCCAAGCTCTTCTCCTCCCACTCCCTAAATTGGAAAAGGAAAGGGGATTGAATGGCAGGGGAAATGTGGAAGACAGAAGAGTGAGCATCCCCATCTGTTGCCTGATGCAACAGCCTCAGTTGGCCTCATAGATGGGCCGGCTCCGTAAACATGTCTCTGAACAATTGACTTAGTGCAGTCCCTAAGAAGATGTCAAACCCTGAGACCTGGCAATGTAAGTGGAATTCCAGAGGCATACCCCCGTGAATGTTGCGTGAGGCTCCAGAGGTCCAGGTGTGAAGGGAGCTGGCAGTCTAGGGTGGTGGTGGTGGTGGTGGCAGGCTTAGGACCTGGCCCTGGGCAGCACATGGGCCAGAGACATGACTGAGCGACAGATCTGTTTTTGTTTTCCGTGGAGTGGTGAAATCCCTTAGAAATATGTGTAACATCTATGCGGTTGCATGCATGCACGCAGGTGGAGAATATAGGACTGGGGTGTCCGTCTTTTGTTTAAAAAGTTCATCTATGCCCTGTATTGCTTTTCCCCATTTTAAAATGGAATTGCCTGGATAGCGATGCTGCGAGAAGCCTCTGTCACAAACTGTTGCAAAGGCATCAACATGCAAAGAGGCCACTCAGCCAAACCCCAAGTTGATAAAATGATTTTTTTCCCTCCTCACCAAGCATTAGAAATCCAGTTGGATTCCACTTATCAGTCCCCTCACTCACAGTTTAGACGCTACACCCGTGGTGATTTCTATTACTACGTTCCGAAGGACATAATTTATTCCAAGGAACTTGTATTTTGAGGCCCAGCAAGCGATGGAGACAAGTCCAAATCTCAGACCTGTGTCAATCTCTGGGGATGGAAAACTTTAGACGCAAACTTTTGGCCTTGAGCCTTACTTGCTTGGCTATTTCATGTTTGCTCCAGTAGTCTGGTTTTTGAAACAAGTCTGGTTTCTGAAGCCATTATTTTCTGTGACCTGTTTTTTTATGGCTTAAAAAAAAGAATTTTGTTTCAAGGATGCTTTATTAAAAAGCAATCAGGACCACACTTCTTGCTCTGCCCTATAACCACTAGAAATACAGTATTTGGCCAACATGTGACAGCCACTGGAAGCAGGCCGCCTCCAAGCCTTAGTATTTTGTATGTGACATAACATTAGGGCAGAGGCAAAAGTGATCTGCAGGGAATCTTCAGCTTCAGTGTTTTGGGAGAGAAGGAAGTGATTCACCAGCCCAGGTTATTTTGCTGCTGCTACAGAATTGGAAACATCAGTGTGAGAAGAATGATGGTGCCTGCCAGCTGGCAAGGGAAGCACTAGTCCTGCCTCCGGTGGGAGAAATGTCACAAAATGGGCAACAGTGGCAGTAGTGGGCACTCCTTATGTGACATGGCAGTCACCGTTTGGCTCAGGCAGGAGGGTGGGTGAAGCCAAAGGAGGATATAGTGGGAGCAACTTGGCCATGTGGGAGGGGTGGACAAGAACTCCACATTTTTGGAACACGGGCACCTACTGACAATTCCTTATTCCTTAGTGTCACGGGCACTTATCTGACAATTCCACTACCTTCTGAATTTGTGCCTGTCATTGCTTGCAAGCTTTCAAGCCTACCTTCACAAACATATAAAAATGAGGAATTCAATGTGTATGTGCTTTTTTGAAAAAAGAAACAGGAACACTAGAGTTCTTAGAATGCCGCTGTGTGTGATGGCTGATCTCACATTCTGTGAATTGGCTGTGTGTACATGGAGTCATGGCATACAGTACACACATCCCTGGGTAAATAGTTTTCTGCATCTATCTTACAGAGAATGTGGGATATCAGTGGTGTCATCCAAATGATTTAGGAACAGGTACTCACTTTTGATTGGCACTTGTCGGGGGCCGCCCACCGGAAGTGACGTCATAACCCGGAAGTGATGTCGTGGCAGGAAGTGAGGTCATAGCCGGAAGTGAGGTCATGATTGTTGCCATGGATGGGATCATGTTTGTAATAACTTCAGCTTGTGGTTAGTGTTGATTTAACTTCTATTGCTTTGCTTTCTAAAGATGTGTATAGACATATTTGGCTTCAACTGTTCCCTGGTTAAATAGCAGGCTAGACTGTACTAGATTGTGAGCCCTTTTGGGACAGGGAGACATTTAACTTTAATGTTAAATGCAAGGAGCTGCCAAGGAGCAGGAGGGGGAACGGGCGCCCACTGGACCGCACAACCACGTGGGCGCCCGACCAAGTGCCGGGCCGGCCAGCAAGGAGCAGGAGGGGGGGGGATGGGTGACCAAAAAAAGACTGCTTGGGGGCTGGGGCTGGGGGGAGGCTGCAGGAGGAACCGGGACGCTGGATCTGCGCGGCTGGAGGGAGCGGGAGCCCCAGGCAGCCTACCTTCTCACGCTTGCTGCCTTATTCCCGGGTCTCCCTCACTGCTGCCGCCGCTGCTGCCGCCTCCGGTCCTCTCGCTCCGCTGCTGCCGCCACCACCACGCTGCCTGCCTGCCTGCCTGCCTGCCTGCCTGCTCACAGAAAGTGCAGGCAACAGCTGTGGGCATGCAGTACGCATGCGCAGCGGCTGAGCCAACCAGCCGACGGGGCCAGCTTCAAGTGGGCGGGGCCAGCTCAACTTCTAGCAACCGGTACTCACGTAGTGGTGCGTAGTGGGTGCTTGACATCACTGTGGGATATGCCTTTCCCTGTTAGGAAGGATATGATTCTATGCTCTCTGGGAGGGGAAATTAGTGATGGTGGGGATGGATGGTGTGGGAGGAAGGCTATAAAGGTCTTACTCAGGTCTTGACTAATGGTTAGCCTGTTAAAAGATTCATCTGACATCACATCATTCAGTAGCTTCAAAAACCTCTGACACAACCAGATGGATGAGATTGAGGGATCTAAGAAATACATATGTCCAGGGTGATAAAGGCAGAGGAAGGAGATATGAAGCATTGCTATTTTACCTTCATGCAAAAATTTCACAGCTTGGGAGGAGGATCTTTAAAAAAGGCAAAATCTCAGTGTGAGGTCCTAGAATCAAGGTGCGGGGGAACTGATTGGATAAAGAGGTTTGTTATCACACCACACCATGCATGCACGCATGCATGCACACGCACACGCACACACGCACACACACTGCCACTTCTATCAGGCTCCATCTTTGAGCACCGATGCCCAGCTGGTCTCTCTTTGAGTTCTGTCAAAATCAACATTTTTCTCCTCATAGCACACTGACCTCTATGGTTTTCTCTATGGCCTTTGCCTCTTGTGACTTCACTTCTGGCTTCTGGGAGACTCTTCTGGGTTCTGTGGTTCTGTTTCTAGGGCAATTATCTATAGCAGCTATGTTCAACCAGTGTGCCACAACACAATGGTGTGTCATGAATGGTATGCAGGTGTGCCATGGGAGTTGTCAGTTATTAAAAAAAAACCTGATGGTATACCTTAACAATTTTAGCACCTTGTCAGTGTGCCATGAAATGAAAAGATTGAAAATCTATAGTCTGATCTATAGAAATGAATTGTCTGTCCCCCTTCCTCCTCCTGCTCTGCTGCATAACCTGGAAGAGTTTTTCAGTGATTTTCAAAAGCTGGGCTCCAAAGTCCTGTGGCACACCTGTGGACCTTTTGTGGCACACCGGTTGAAACTTGATTCAGCTTCTTTGGATTTCTCTTCTGATCTCTTCTGTTCCTTCATTTTTTTCCCCTACCACAGAAAAAAAAATCGGTATTTAAATTAGGGTGTGCCCTGGTATTCATTGATTCAATATCCACGGTTTCAGTTATCCACGGATACCATGGATACTGGGACGGCCACCATTTTTATTTCCCAGAAGTCCCCTGGGACCATCACGCTATGACGATATATCAAGTGGAATGCCGGAAAATAAAAATGCCAGCAGCTGTTTGCTCAGTGGAACATTGCAGCTGTGAACCTGGTGAAAGAAAGAAAGAAAGAAAGAAAGAAAGAAAGAAAGAAAGAAAGAA
>JAJKFI010000079.1:5478534-5508307 GCA_029204185.1 Lerista edwardsae
AGAAAGAAAGAAAGAAAGAAAGAAAGAAAGAAAGAAAGAAAGAAAGAGGGGGTGGTTTGACACACCTACCCATTTTATCCTATGATGATGGAGCATTGTGCAGAAGATGGAGAATACCAGCCAGTGGCTAGGGGGAGTGGTGCTATTGCTTCTAAATTTCTGCCTTTGCCAAAATAACCTTCCAATTTTGCCACCTAAGAGGGCAGTGAAAGGGGGGATTATGTCTCAGCTTTGATAAACTGGGGGGGATTATGTCTGAGCTAAGATGGGGCAGGAGAAGGAAAGGTGGATGCTCTTTGACCTGCTTCCCTGGACCTGAACTATAAGCCAGGAGTCCTGCTCTACCTCCAAACCTCTTCCACAATCACCCTCTCCAGTGCTACACTTTTTTTCGATGATACAAGATTTTTTAAAATCCAAGGAAATACTAGGTTTGACCTAAGCAGTTTTTTCCCCCAGAAAGGTACAGAGCGGGGGCGGGGGGGGGAGGTGGGTTTTCCTCTCTCTCTCTCTCTCTCTCTCTCTCTCTCTCTCTCCCCCTCCCCTGCCTGGGTGACACAGGGAAGGAATGAGCAGCTGACCCGGTTTTTGAATTTAGAGTGTTCATTAATAGGATATTATGCCATATGCTTAACGCTCTGCCTTTTTTTCCTCCCATGCAGCCACCAATTTGAGAGACTTCCTAATTAGTAATGGCATAATGAGAATATTCAGAGGCTAATGTGGTGGGTGGGGATGTGAAATAGATCGCTTGGCCTGGACTGAAAATATTTCTGCTCAGAATCCCAGGGAAATAATGACACCCGCCGTTGTGAGTGAGTTACAGAGAGGGAGAGAGAGGGAGAGAAAAAAAAGACCCCCATGATCTTGTGACAAATGAAGGACGTTGTTCCAGGGAGGTTGTTTTAACCTTGGGAGTCAAATCAGCCAAGAGTGAGTGTTTCAACAGAAATCAGAGAGGGAAAGTGTTTGGGGCTCAACGAGGCTTCATGGAATGGGTTCCTGCAAAATAAAGCAAAGGAAGTATGGTATAGTGGTTAGAGCACTGGGCTAGAACTAAAGACTGGGTTTAATTTCCTGGTTGGTGGTAAAGTTGACAGGATGTCAGAGCTGGGCTGTGGACAATGATCACAGGAGAATCAGGAACCCAGAAATTGGAAAGCAAACCAGGATTGAAACCAGGGCCTCTAAAGTCAAGCCAGGAGTCAGGACTGAGATGTGGAGCCAGGAATCAAGAATGAAGCCAGCAGTCAGGACAAAGATGTAGAGCTAGGAGTCAGGAACAAGGCCAGGAGTTGGGACGGAGGAGTTTCATCAGGAATAATCCAGACATCACCGATGAGAAAGCACCAGAGCCAGTGGCATCTTCTTGCCCAGCGCAAGAATTCTGTCCTGTTCAAGAAGGATCTGACCACCAATCTGGATGGGTGAGGACAGTCCAGAATCTGAGAGCCCTTTACTCTTCTGATATTGCAGTTCTGCCTCCTTGCCACAAGTGGCCGCCACTCATGGAAGGCTCAGAACTCCAGTTTCTGCAACTCCTGGAAGGTCTTCAGCTAGCTGGTGTATCTCATCCTCAGAGTGATCAGATACCATAACCACAAAGGAGGACACAGCACTCCAAAATATAGGACATTCAAGACAAATGTAGGACATTATCAAATAAAAGCTAAAAATACTTGTATAGATTGATTTTGCTGCGTCTAGTCCTCCTTTAAATGCAATCCAATGAATGAAGCAAGCGATGGGTGCAGCCCCTCTTGAAGCTGGCACCCCCATCTGTCTTGAAACGTAGGGCATTTTGAAATTTACTGAGAACAGCAGGTTGAAATGTGGGACATGTCCTGGAAAAAGAGAGCATCTGGTCACCCTGCTCAGACTGTCATCCTTTCCACACATTGTTGAGAGGAGAAAATTGGTGATGGTGGGGAAGCAGGAGAGACTAATTTCTGGAGTTCTTTGGAGGAAGGGTAGTCTAAACATGAAATGAATTCTACTAAAGGAACTCAAATCTCTACACAGTGTGTAAGTCACTTATGGAATTCTCTAAGACAGGTTGAGTGATGGCCATTAAGGTTATCCTGAAATGCCCATTCTGCATGAAATTGATACGGGAACCCCCCCCCCCCCCAGCTGATTCTCTCGGAAACTGCCACACTCCCTTTTACCTGGCTGCGAGCACACAGCCCAGGCAAGCCGCAACCGCCATGCTTCTTCCACCTGGCTGCGAGCACACAGCCCAGCCAAGCCGAAAAATAAAATGAAATAAGGACTGCACCTTGGCGAGAATTGAACTCGCAGCCGAGATGCCATGGGTTCCCGCTGACCACTTTCGATCTGTTTGCAAAAGCGGGGCCTTGGGATTCGAATCCGCGCTGCTGCCACGGCAACCCGCAACCAGCCGGCTCGAGCACTCAACACCAGGAGCCGGCCGGCAATTAAAGGATTAACCACCCTTGACCTGAGGCCTAACCCTGGCACATGCCTTATCCAAACTGTCAAACCACAAGTCAACAAGCCGGCCCGGAGTTCAGGTCAGGACAATGGGGAAACCACCCGAGGAACTCCGGCCACGTGGGTCGGTGGAGCTGTCAAACTTGAGCTGTTCCTCGAAAGCACCGTTCACCTGACTCAGACCGGCTGTCAAACTTGAGCCATTCCTCGAAAGCACCGCTCCCATAACCCGGCCGTTCCTTGAAAGCACCCCTTGCCGGCTGTCAAACTCAGAGGCGGCCAGGTCTTCCCCCGGAATCCCCGACCACATGGCTCCGACGAACTGTCAAACACCTGAGCTGTCAACATCTCCCCTTAAAGGCGAGGCTGATTTTATTAATGGAGTTTTAAGAATGGGACATGTACTTTATGAATGGGGAATGCTTTGTGAACGGGAACTGTCATGTCGGGCTTCGTGCTTGTGCATACTATGTGGGGATTGACACAAAATGGCCACCAGTGAACAAAATGGATGCCGGCTCCCTTGGGGACTGTGCCACTTCCATCAAGCCAGATCCTCAGGTCATGTCGGCGGCGCCAACACCTTCGACTTCAGCCAAAGATCTCTACATGATAACCTTGTGTGAACTCTTGATCTTGTACAGATTGAAATGCTTTTCTTTCTTATGAAATGTGTGATTATCTTTGCCCTTATCTGACCCCAGGTCTTTGTCCCTTGTCACCCCAAACTCAATCAAGTCCTCTAGAGCCCAATCAAGTCTCTTTGTCCCCTGCATTCAAGCAATTCTCCACTTCCCCTATCCTTTGTGCTATCAAGATTAGCCCTCTCCTCAGGGCGCCACTAACCCCTTGGGGGAAAAGGGTATGACCTGCAGAGTTCCCCAAGTCCCTTTTGGACCAATCAAAGGTCCCCAAATGACCAATGATCAGAACGGAAGTAGACAAATGTATTTGATTGGTGCTTTAATTTTCTCCTTGTTTGAATACATGAATGTATAAATATGCCAGTTTTTATCAGATTGGCATGCTAGTAGGGTGCCCTTTTGCACGCGCGTTTTGTGACCTGTAGCATCTTTTATTGCAATAAAATTCTTTTCATCTTCAGGGACATCAAAGTCCAGCTGGCATTTCTTTTCATTGACGGTCCTTTTGGTAAGCCTCAGAAAGGGGATCCCGGGCCAGCCTGGGAAGGGCTCTGTCCCTCAGGCTGGGAAGGGCTCTGTCCCTCGGGAGGATAACAGGATGGTAATGCAAGCCGGAGAAACGAAACCTCAGACTGACAGCTCCTGAGCTTAAAGAGACAGGGGCCCAGGAAATTGCCTTCTTGGCTGATTTCCCTCTGACTTCAAAATCGTTGTTCCAAGATTGGGGCATCGGTTCGTTATTTTTTGAAGGGGGAGCTGAAACTCATTGGTGGTGTTGTATATACCACTGTTATCAGTGGCATAGCTGAGAGAGGTGCAGGAGGGGCAATGGTACAAGGCAACAAGCTTTAGGGGGGCAACAAACAAAGCTTGACACTAGTGATCAAAATTGTGAAAACCTTGGTAAGTACAAACAACACCATCAGATTACATATAATTGGAAAGGTCATTTAATGTAGAATGCAGTGAAACAAGCCACAATGGAATATCTGTATGCTATCAAAAGTTATGGCCAATTTACCAGAAAACATTTTTTTTATTTACTTAGAGCGCAATCCTAAACTGGAGTTAGGCCTGCATAAACTAAACCAGCAAAGTTTGGCCAGCACAAGGGCCACCATAAAGCGTATTTAAACTACTCTTGGAGTCAGGAAGGATGGCTCATGTCTGTGTGCTGGCCGCTCTGATTCAGAGAGTGATTCAAACATACTTTATGGTGTCCCTTGTGCTGGCCAAACTTTGCTGGCTTAGTTTATGCCAGCCTAACTCAGTTTAGGATTGTGCCCTTAATTACATTTGATTTTGTCATTTGGGGGGGGGGGACTACAAAATTTTCTTCGACCCCGGATAGCAGATGCCTTAGCCACACCACTAACTGGTATAAATTGGTATAAATTCATACCTTCCTTCTGGATGATGTAACAGGCACCAGCTATGGCCCCAGATTGGGAGCGGGAGGCTGTTGCTTTGAGTGGCAATAACTAAAAGTCAAATTATAACAAAGGAAATATGTCCATATAAAGACTAATGCTTGGCATTTATACAGCCTCCTTTAAACCAAAGTGTCTGCAGCAAATATTAATGTGTGAAGGATCCCAGGCTTTTCCCATAAGGAAAGAAGCTGGGTTTAAGTATGTAGGAGAAGGAATACATTATATTAGTGGCTCTCAAATGTTTTAGCATCGGAACCCACCTACATTTTTTCCACTTTATTAGCCTCTCAGGCTTCTGTGGTTATACTAGTGATTGGACAGCAGTGCTCCCCTCAAGCAGCTGGTGGTTTAACCCTTGATGCACATAGCCTAATCTACCCTGTCAGTTTCACAAACCACCAAAAATTGGGTTGTGACCCACTGGTGGACCACAGACCCACAGTTTGGGAACTGTTGCATTATATGTTGTTATTGGTGTTAAGGCACAAGAAAGGTCTTAAACTTCAAAGGGCAGCCACACTGAGGGAACCTTACTGTCTTTGCCACTGGAGGGAGCTCTTGATCTGCTCCCTGTTGTGATTTAGTGCCACTAACATGGATGGCCAGAGAGGGTGCTGCAGCCAGAGGCGGAGGAAGGGTGTAGCCCGGGGTGGCGCGAGCCATGGTCGCCGGCAGTGGCGGGGCGGCAGGGCGCCATTGCACGGAGTCCGTGGACTAACCCGCACGCTGTCTGGCCTGCCTGCCCGCCCTTGCGTCCGTTCCACTCCAAAATGGAGCTATTCCGGGCACAGGGAGGCGTAGCTGGGCGATGCATGGGGGCGGGGTGACGTGCTGGGGGCGCAGTTTTGTCGCCCTGCCATGGGCGCACTCGGGGCTCCATTCGTCCCTGGCTGCAGCTAGCCAGGCAACATGGATCAGTTAGCTTCATCTGGTGCTAGTACACTGTTGACTCTAACCTAACTTCTCAGCTGGAGCAAGGTGTGGTTCAAGCACAGATTGAGCTACCATATTGGCTATCCTGTATCTGACAAACCTTTTCCTAGCTTACCTCCAAACCTCCAAAGCCAGGCTCAAGGGTTTGCAACCAATCAGGTGGCATCTTGGTTTTGGTTAGTTTTCAGAGAGATTGTGGTGACTCCTCCATGAACCTTCTTGTTCACTTAGATCATCTATGGAAGGCCTCCTCTTCATTCCTGCTTTAGCAAAGGAACCAGATAGTGATGAAGGACAGGGACTTCTCAGTGATGGCACTGAAGTTATGAACCTTCTCCCTAGGAATACTCATCCTGATCCTTCTTTATTAGTTTTTACATATTAGATGAAGACAATATTGTTGCAGGGTATTGCAACATTGTTGCAAAACCCACTGAGTTAGGATTTTATATTGAAGTGCTGGTTGAGTCCATTGTATTTCATTTGTGCTGTAATGTGCGCAATTATTTGATATAATTGAGGAGTACAGGTATGTCCCAGTACTCACTGATTCAGTATCCACGGTTTCAGTTATCCATGGATACTATGGATACTGAGATGCCTATTAAAAAGATAGGGGAGCATTAAACAAATCTTTTTTTATTGCATCAAAACCACTGATGTTCCCCTATCTTTAAAAAGGCATCCCCAGTATCCGCCGTTTCAGGTATCCATGATGGGGCCCAGAATGGAACCCCAGTGGATACTGGGGCATGCCTGTACCTTTTGTAAGCTGTTTTTTGGATCCATATGCAGTCAGTTCTCATTATCCACTAGGATTAGGTTCCTGGAAATCCTTGTGGATGTTGAGTTCACAGATAACGAACCATTGATCTCATGGGATCAATGGGATTAGGTACGAGGGACGTTGTCTGCCATCATAAGAATCCAGCAGATACCCTCAGGAAGCAGTGGCGTCTCTACAGGGAGGGCAGAGCTCTAAGTTTTGCAAGAAGCCTATCCTGCCATGTAAATCCTTCCTCTCCCTTGCTGCTGAAGCCAGTAAGCAACGCCAAGATGTTGCTTTTCCCTGTGAGGATTGGCTAAAACGGTGCAGGAAAGGAGTGATTTCCACTGCAAGGTTTCTTGCAAAACTTAGAGCTCTGCCCTCCCTGTAGAGACGCCACTGTCAGGAAGCCAGCAGAGTGCAGCAGGAAGTACCAAGAATCTCTGAATGCTGCAGTGACTTTCCAGAGGTTGCAGGGCTCTTCAGAATGGCACCTGTGGCCATCATGGGACCCTTAAACATAGCTGACGGAGGCTTCTGCCGGCCATTTTAAGGGGATTAGTGTTGGACACAGGTGCCATTCTGAAGGTCCCTGCAGCCTTTGGAAGTTCTCTGCATAGTGGATAATGAGGACAGAGGTGCAGGTAACAAGGAAAGCAGAAATTCTGCCCCTCGCAGATAAGCAAATTTGGAGATAGCGAGTTCACATATAAAGGGGACTGACTTTAACTCAAGGTGCCTCCTCTCATACTACCTTCAGATACTTCCTTTAAACCCACTGCCACACTTTCATTTTGCAATAAATTTCAGTTTATATTCTGTGAAGCTAGAGTCCCCATCCCCAGCCATGTTGGCTGACTAAGCTGAAGCTTAGTACAGGTACCTCAGATCATCACATATATCTTCTCCATCTCCTTCTGTTTCTCTCTTTCCATTGTTTGCTGTCTCCCATGGGCTGAATTCTAGATTATGAGTCCCTTAGAGGAGGAACATATCTGATCTCCTATATAAAATGTCACACACATGGATGGCACTGTATAGATACACAAATGAATACTATGGAAATACTGTTAAATAAAGAAACACAATCTAATCTGGAGATACGCAACTGTTGGCTGACAGGCAGCCTCTTGGCCCATCAGTTGACTTTGTCCCATGTTGAAGGAGTCTGTCTGCAGCAAGGAAAAGAGCTATGGAGAAGTAATCTATTCCCAAGTGTGGATTGTTATTTACCACTGCAAGCTCAACAGTGAGAATCAAGCCTGCGTCTAGCCACAAGGCCCATCCCATCATCTGCACAGACCATCAGACCATCAAGTGTTCTGTTTCTTGGTTTCATTATAAGCATGATGAAATGTCAGCATTTTTTATATCTATAAACTTTTTTTTTTTTGCTGAATTGACACACACACACACACACACACACACACAGAGAGAGAGAGAGAGAGAGAGAGAGAGAGAGAGGGAGGGAGGGAGGGAGGGAGAGAGGGGGGATGTGTAGTCACTAAACAAAATCTTCTGTTTTAACATTTCTGGCTGCTAACAATTCGTCAAATTGCTTCAGACCTTTGAATCTCAGTGATACTTCACCTATTCTGCATGTAGAAAGTCCCAAAATCAATCCACAGCACCCCCAGATAGGATTGAGAAAGACTTCTGTCTGAAGCTTTGGTGATTCTCTGCCAGCTAGTACAGAAAATGCCAGCATAGATGGACCAAGGGTGGGGTACAGTACAAAGCAGCTTCCTTTGGTTTCTAACCCTCCCCTCCCTTCAGCCTTGCTTTTTCAAAGTGATAACTACAGCAAAGGGTGGGTGGAAATGAAACATTAAGATTGATCAAATAAACCATAATGAATGTTCCTCTTGACTGGACCAATTAACATTCCAAGAGATAATTTTGCTAACTAACGATTAACCCATTTAAATGGAAAAGCCTGGAATTTCTCTCTTGTGAGTTGATGTTAGGTTATTTTTAACTTTTTTTTTACAGAAAAGAAAAGGAAGTCAGTAACAGTAATATTGGATAAATCTGAAAGACAATAAGAGCAATCAGAATGGTTTCATTGTAGACAAGAGCATTACAGGCAGACACTTTGGAGAATGTCAAGCTTTCTGAAGTCTCTATACTGAGCCATCTGTCAAGAAGCCCTTCCCCATTTACAGTGGAACCCCTGAGACTGGCTGAAAATTCTAAAAGCATTTTAGTATACCAAGTAGTGTAGTGGCATGGTGATGGCGGCAGGGTAAGCAGAGCTGGTGCCCCAACTTAACATGTAAATTGCTCCTCCAAGTCATCATTGGAGTCATTCAGGGCAGTGACTGCCATCACTGATCAATGTCTGGGGAACCCCAGTCTTCCCCCCAGAACACACCATTATCCTATGATACATGTAGGAAGTGAACAGCAATGTGGTTAATTCAAGTAGGGTTGGCATCGAAATGTAGAAAAAGTGAAATTCAAAGTGATTGGGTTTCTCCCCAGGAGAAACATTTGAGAATATTCAAGAGAAGTGAACCAAATTTCTGCCTTGTCCAGGGTTTCAGGCAGGAAGATGCTGAGGATAGAATCAGGGACCTTCTGTATGCAAAGCAGGAACTCTACCACTGAGTTATGGCCTTTCCCCAA
Source organism: Lerista edwardsae (assembly GCA_029204185.1). Classification (NCBI taxonomy): domain Eukaryota; kingdom Metazoa; phylum Chordata; class Lepidosauria; order Squamata; family Scincidae; genus Lerista; species Lerista edwardsae. The sequence goes on from JAJKFI010000079.1 coordinate 5,487,393, forward strand.
AACAAGTTCCTAGATAAATGAATTTTTGTTCTGCATGTCCCAAGTTTCAGAGGGACATAATCTTAGCCTGTTGCTGTAAAACGAACAGATAGCCTTATAGCACCTTACAGTCCAATTCTGAGTATCTCCTCAGTTGGCACAGGCCTCCCTGCGCTGGCTCCAGGTGTCTCAAACATATTGTAAAGGCACATTTGCACCTACTTGAGAGCCTGCAGTGCCGGCACAATGACATGCTCCAGCCTACTGTCGCTGGATCTGCTCCCCATGCTGGCTAACAAAGGTAAGTGCGCACCAGGTTGTGTGGGGGCTGGGAGAGGGTGGCGAGACAGTGGAACGGAGGCAGGGAGGGGCTGTTTTGGGCAAGTGGAGGGCGGAACAGGAGGCAGATGGGGACCAGGAGGGTACAGGAACGGCAGTAGCACATGCTGCATCCTATTCCCCTGTCCCTGGCCAAATCTGTGAAGCCTACACAGGCTTACTTGATTTATGCAACCATGAAAGCTGCATGGCTGCTGTGTGTGCTAGGTCTGCCAGTACACATGGCTGGAGGTCCTGCACCTATTACTGATGACCCACCAGAGCAGGTAGATTGGGGTGGGAGCTGTTGGGGGAAGGCCTGGGGCAGTTCAGGCAGGGAACAGATCAGGCAAGGAGGGGGACCTTGGTAGCAGCTGCGCACACCAAGATCCTATCCCTCTTTTCCCTAACCACCCCCTAAGTCTCCTTAGACTTATGCCAGTTAAATACCCAACTGAGGAGACCCATTGGAGACCAGGTGGCCTATTTGAAAGGAAGTAAGAAATATTTTATGTCTCTGGGGCCTCTCTCTCCTGGGCAATCTTCCCTGGCATGCATACTCCTTAGGTAGTGCTATGGGCTAGTGGGGGATAGGATTGGGCCCGAAAACACTTTCATTTTGCAATGAATTTTATACTGGAAATGCCACACATAAAGTCTGCCCAAGATGGAACATTTGTGAACACGTGTTACAACTTTAAATTCAATCCATGAAAAACATGAAGAGCTCTAAGAAGTTTAGTATTAATAGTAATTACTTAGTACATTTATATACCACCTCATTAGCAAGAAGGTGGTTCAGGGTTTAACTCAGGGCTCAATCCTAACCAACTTTCCAGCATTGACATAGCTGTGCCAATGGGGCATGTTCTGCATTCTGCAGTGGAGTAGTAGTCATGGAGGCCTCCTCGAGGTAAGGGAATGTTTGTTCCCTTACCTCAGAACCGCACTGCCCTTACTCAGATGCTGGAACATTGGTTAGGAATGCGCTCTTAATTGCTTACAATTTAATAGACACAGTATAAATGGTAAAGGGGACAGGGATGGAAGAAGAAAAATAAGCAACTTTGGGCACTGTGACCACAGTATGAGAGAGTTCTGTGAGGAGAAGAGCCCAATGGCATTTGCAGAAGTGTCACTCATGCAGCGGGCTGAATAGCATTCATGGCACCTGCTGAGAACCAGAAGTGATATCATTAAGCATGTGATGACCAGAAATAAGCATGGTGTTCCTGGGCTTCAGAACAAACACCCTTCAGACATCACCGGAGCACAGCTTTGGTCCCATCCAGAGGGTATAGGTCCGGCCTGCACCATGAGTTTGGAACCCGTGGCTAGTATAGATAAAACTGCAGAACCTAGATCCATGTATAAACAGTCTGGACTCGTACTGAGGGCACTGCTGAAAGCATGGCCTGCATGATAATTGGGCTCTCCCAGCTCTACTCTTTCAGCAGTGCTGCTGCTACCAATACTTCTGAGGTTACTTCACAAGTCAGCCACTTTGAACATCTGATAGTGTTCTGGGTGACCCAGTTCTGGGAGAGCCCAGCTATCATGTGGGCTGGATAAAGAGCTTCCTTGGGCAGCATCTAGCCCACAGGCCTTGTTTGACACCTATGGCATTTGGTCCCAGCCAGGCCAATAGAGGGAGCCCTTCTGTCTCACCTCTACCTCAGATACAGTCAAGTAGAATGGTTCATGATGGAGAGGCCCAAGCGCTTCAGGCTGACTGATGAAGGGGGCTCATTGCTAACTTCTTCCTCAGATTGCTTCTGCTTGCCTCAGTAATTAGGATATGATACATGTGCTGGTTGCAGAACTCTCTGGAATCTAGTCAAGAGTGTAATAGAACTTTCCCAAGGTGGTTTTTTTTTTTAAATCATTCTTTCCTTCTCTGCATAGACAATCTCTTAAATATGATGATGCTATTTGCAGGAAGTCCAGCCAGGCTGACCGATACGCGGGGGGAATTATGTAAACCATGCTCTGAATATTAAATATTCATCACACCCATATTAAAACCCAAGAGCATCTTTTAGGGAAATAATTAAATGAGATTTGATTTTGCCTATAAGAGTCAGAGGCCATGTAAGACTGCACAAGAAACTCATAAATATTAAGGTATTTTTCAGCCAACTCTGAGCAAAAGGTTTTTGGGCCTCAGTTTGGAGAATGAATCATGTATTTTTGTTCCCTTTTCCCCACCCTTCCTCATGCCACAAGAAAATGCTTTGACATAAGAATAGGCCTTTGGTGTAAACTTCGAAACCAATGTGGTATTTACCATCTTTTCCATATCAGGAATAAGGGGATATTGAGAAGTAATGAAGAGAATTCATTTGCCATGAGCTGAAATGAAATTTCCGTGGAGATTTTCATCAATGTTGAACAATGCCTCCCCTTTCCAACAATTGTTGGCCCTCTTTGAGAAAATGTTTTCTTATTTGGTTTCAACTAACTTCACTTGCTCTCAGTGACATCATCGGGTAGCCAAATTTGCGTGGCTGTACAGCACTGTGACACCATTACTACATGGTGATTGGTTGGGAGGTGTGTTTTCTTTAAGAAAAATATGTGAATCCCATTGGTACAGTTATTTTGACATTGAAACTGGAAAATATTCCAAGCAGTCCTGGTTGAGACATGGATTTTAGTAGACTTTTTTCATGAACCACGATTAGGAAAATTTGTTCCCATTCGCTAATGGCTCTTTAACACAATAGTTTCCTGTTGTAGCATATTCCTCAATCCTACTCATCACATGGGTAATTATAGTCATCCAGGGATCCTGTGATGATGAGGATGCCAAATTAACCACAGTTCATGAGTCACAAAATCACATGAGTCAACACAGCCAACCAGATCTTGCTACTAGATTATATCACTCAGGACAAATAACGGTAACTGAAAGTGAGAGCAATTTACATGAATAACCAAACCTTTTTGCAAAGTGCTGAAAAATCACCAAAAGAAGAGCAACTGAAATTTTCAGCACAACTGAAAATGTTCACCAGTATTTTCAGCTCTGCCCTAAATTGTATTCTCAATGGCAGAGCACATATTTGGTGTGTATGAGATCCCAAGACATATCTCTTGCATTTCCAGTACTGATGCTGGACCGGATGTCTGCCTGAGACTTTGGAGACCTAGTATAGGACCAGTGAGGATCAATGAACTCAATGAAGCAGTGGTTCAACCTGGCACAGGGCTGTGATACCAAGATCCCGGATTCAAGATTTGGTAGAAGTTGACGCCAGTAAGGAATGTAGATAAAAGTTCATGAAAACTTTTGGTTGGAATATTGGGGGGGGGGGGGTTGGATGGACAAAAGCAGGGGTGAAATAAGTTTACCTCTTCAGAGCACGGGCTGGATCTCAGTGGAAGAGCACCTTCTTTGCATGCAGAAGATTGTAGGTTCAGTTCCCAGATTCAGAAAAACTCCTTATGAAACCCCAGAGAGGTTCTGCCAGGGCCTAACTCGGTAGGAGGCAGTGTCATAGCTTCAGCCATGTTTTCCTCTCTCAAGGCAGTGATGTAGCAGTTTCTCAAGTGTACGTGTACATCACTTTTGCCCCCAGAAACCCTTATGCTACTTCTTTTTGTTCTGTTCCAGGTTTTTTAAAATAACAAAAATGGTGGCCACCATTCACTGGTTCCTGTCACCATCACTAACGCCACCATTTTGCCCTCAGAAACTCTGAAATGCCACTGAAATGCCTTCTAATTTCTCTGCCCGTTGGTGGGATGGTGCAATTGGGGGGCCCATTTTGAATTAATCCTAGAAATTACTAAGAACCTTCCAGAACTCTAAGCTGTGTTAGTCCAAGCATGAACAAAGCTCGAAGCACCTTCGTGGCTTCCGTAAGGCTGAAGAGGCCTTATGAAAGGATCTTGCTCAGGCCAACATTGTGGAGCCTTATTGCTGCTGCGGTCCTCTTGTTTTTAACAATGTAATTTTCACAAAAGTTGTGTGAGCCTCCCCAGCTCTGCTCATTTGGAGGGTTTGCAGGGAAATGTTCTTTGGCTGGATACTGAGCGAAATAAATTCCAAAACCTCTTCTGCAAATGACACGGCACATAAATATTCAGTAAATTAGCAGCACACTTTTATAGATTTATCAGTCATGGCTGGCACAAAATGACAGGCAATGTTGTAGCTGAAATATTAATGCTGACAAATTAATGATTTCTGAGTAAATGATGTCATTTTTGCGCCATTTCATTAAAATTTACTCACTTTCGATATCAGCTTCATTCCTACGCCTTCACAAAAAAAAAAATTAAAATTACTTGCATTCTTTCTTTACTTTCTTTCCACCTTCTTTTGCTGCTTCAAAAAGGTATTTAACATTTCTCATCAGCTTGTTCTCCTGTCCCAAGAACAAAAGAGAAGGTGTTTTGGTTTGTTGAAGATCATGTACAGAAGACACAGTGTTACATATTAAAGAACAAGTATACAAGAGACATAGTATTAGATGCACACACTTCCTGATATTTTGGATCTCAATTTGGGTACTGTAAAACTGGTTCATCTATTCTATATACATACATGCTCATCATCCCAGATGTTGAATATGGAACTGCTTTTTCCTGAGTCAGATCACTGGTCCATCTTGTTCAGATGGCTGACTGGCTTTGGGCAACTCACATCATTCTCACAGTATGATGCAGTGGTTAGAACATTGGCGTGAGTTCAAATCCCACCCAGCTACGAAGTTCATGGCAATGACTCGTGGGCAGTTTACAGTCACTCTAACTTGCAGTGTAGTTGTGAGATGGAAATGATATAGTTCTTACAAAGCAGTCTATATTTCTTGGAGGACGAGCTGGAGAAATAAATAAGAACTAAGTAGTTGCCCGCTGATTAGAGTCATCCCTTGGATTTTGTTTTTTCTTAAAGGACTTTATTTTGAGCCCAGCCCTTTGTCCAGTTATCATCTTTCCTAAATGGCAGACGCTCTCAGGGGTCCCAGACAAAGACTCTCCCAGATCTAACTGGAGGACCAAGGATTGAAACTGGGACTCTGCATGGATAGCAGGAACTATTAGGGAGCTGCCTAAGTGCTGCAGCTAGAGGCAAATTTATGGTATGGCAGGCAGGACACAAGACCTGGGCACCACCTGAAGGGGATGCCACTGAGCAGCAGCTTCCCTTCCAGCTCTTGGCGTCTGCTGAGCCAGTAGTATAGTTGGGCCTGCTGGTACCTGGGCCCCCCAGGGCAATGATGCCCTGTGCCATTGCATCACCCCCACACCTGCAGTTACCTTTCCCCACACATGCATGATCCTGGCCCTGGAAATGGGATAAGGGCAGGAGGAAGGGCCAGATTAGCAGTGCTTACTGTGTGATTCAGGTAAGAGCTGTCACCCCTACAGCAGAGATGGCAGAAAACCACCACTCTGCTGGAAGAGGGGGCAATGTATCCCCAGCCTCACTTAGCTACACCACTGTGCTGAGCCGCTGCAAACCTCCAAGAACAGTGCGGTGCTCAGGGGGCCTGCAGCAGCTTAGCAGAGCCAAACATTGACTGGGAAGCCACTGGAGACGGAACAGGGGGTGGCAGCCACATTGTAAAGCTGCTGCTGTCCTTCTCCAAGCCTGAAAATGATGTCATGGCATCGCATGATGTCTCAACATTGCATGATGTCACAATGTCTCCACCCTGAGCACAGCTGCCTCTAGTGACACTTCTGGCTGCTGCCTCTAAAAATGCTCAGTTTCCTCTATGCTTCCTTTTGCAGGCAGTTGCTGAAACTAGAAAAAGTCTCACACCTAAATTGTGGGTAGCATGAGTGGGTGGTGGTGGTAAATGGAACCAACCACCTGGCTTTTCTGTTAAACTGCAGCCAAGAATTAAAACTCCAGTGCCACTGATGGCAGCACTGTAATTTAGAACCTCACCAGTTCTCTGCAATGAACTTGGTGAAGAGCACAGATAAAGAGAACAGTCTGGCAGCCTATTTACTGTGCGGTGGCGAGAACTCGTAGGGCACCCGCCAGAAGATATTATCAAATGGAGTTGCTGATAGGGAGAAAAGACAAGGGGAAAAGGAGCAGGGAGGAAGAGGGGAGGGAGGGAGGAAAGGGGGCCGAAAGAAAATGAAAATGAACAAATGAAAGAAAAGAGGAAGGAAAGAGGAAAAATAGTTTCAATTTTTAAAAAGTGAAGACATCTTAAGGGCAGAAAACAGGTTCTTTTAAGGCGTGAGGGATATGATCCTTTTCCGCCAACCTTTCCAACCAGATCCTTCTTTCCAACTCAAATAACTAATTACATGGAATGATCCCATCAAGCATCTCTTTTGGACTGGAGTGATGGAATAAAGGCTGTCTGAGCTCAATGAAAATGAAAATTTTTGGCTGGAATTTGTGGAGGGAGCATAGGGGCTGAAATGGGGGCTGACATCCTGGTTAATTGGGGAGAGAGTTCAGGTGAGGGGGGGGAACTAACTGCCACTGCCATTGCCACTGAGACCGTACCATATAGAATCATTCTGGCAGTAGAAGTAAAGAATGACATCTGGTATCAGTGGCCACCAAAAAAAGAGGTCCGGCAACAGCTGTGAATTTCACCCCAGCCCTGGAATTTGGAATGTTTTCACCAAAAATCACTGAAATGGCTTTCTATTTGCATAGCCTACAAATGAGACCCAGACACTGGATGAGTCCTAAAATGAACTCTCAAACCATCTGACCAGAGATACAGCATCTAGAGGATTTTGGGTCCTCTCTCAAGAGGCTAATAAAAAATGACTAGGGACTAGGGAATGTCTTGAAGTTGGTTAACTTCAGAAGTTTCCAGAAGTAAGGGAGGAGGAGTCTTTTCAGAGCCTGAGGAATAAAGGTTTGGATCAGCTACCCCCAAACCTCCCTTTTCTTTCACAACATTTTTGCCTTCAAGTCACCTGGCCCTTCTCTCAAGCTGCCATCTTTGACGTATGGTGGTTTGAGGCTTTGGCAAATTACCCCATCAGAAGCCATCTTGCTCTGTCCATCATTCTGGGCTGGATTGGCACCATCCATGACAGGAGAGTGACAGAGACGGGTTGAAGTGGATTTAAAAAAAAAAAAAGAGTGAGCAAGAGAGTGAAAGAAAAGGAGTATGTGAGAGAGTGAGAGAACGTTCTACCCAGAATTCCCTGGGCTAAGCTATATCAGTCAATCTTAAGGCTAATTCGTGTCAGTGCTTGTTTCCTATCTCTTTGAGTCTCCAGCGGAAGGTTGATAAAATTGAAGTGGAAATGAAGTTGGAGGCACAGGAGGATACCGGCAACAATAGTCCGGCGAAATGGATTTGTAGGCCTGATACACTCTTTGGAGCACCGGGGTCTTTGGTGACCTTGACAACGTCCTTGGGAAAAAAGAAGAAAAAGGGGAAAAAAGAGAACATTTGTATGTATAAAAAGACATTTAAGTAAAGCACTCAATTTACTACGCCAGCTACTTAATGCGAGTTGGGCTCGTGACATGGTGGGCTTGGATTTGCTTTCTGCCTGGCAGTTTCTGCTGGAGTACGTCTATTTGATTAGAAAGCGATCCATCTCGTATGCAAAGTGATAGCCTGGCCAAGTCGTAGTAGCACTCTTGTCTCCTGTGAAGAACAGCTTGCTGTCCAAGGGCTGATTTGTAGTGTTTTCAACACAGAATCTACGCTGGAAAAAACATGTACATCGTATGTGTACCCTCAGTGTGAGGGGTGTTAATGAATTGCTCCTTTGCTGAAATCTGCAATGGAATACGTGATTCCTGACCTTTCCTGCTCCTCAGGGGATCCGATTTTTGTAGATACCGAAGATGTCTGCTGGGTGTTTGTGCCAAAACTCATGTTGAAATGCGTACTGTATTATTGCACTTCTGTGAAAATGCTTTTTAAAAAAAACAAAAAAAACACACCATGTATTTAAATATGTTTTCAGTGATAGAAAGTAAAATTCTGGGATTGTAAGTGGAAGAGAATGGAATGGAAATTGATAGTGCAAAATTTGATCAGAGAAGAGACAGAGAGATGTATCCAGCCCTAGATGTATGATGGGCAAAATCAATTCTGTACCAGCTACTTGCTGGGCAGCCCAATCCTAATCTGCACTGGTGCAGCCAGGCTACATGGCCTGCACTCTATCCAGCACAGGTTTAGGAGGTGGTTGGAGGTCTCCATGGGGTAAGGGGATATTTTTTCCCTTATCCTAAGTAACACCACAACCTGCCCTATGGGGCTATTTGGATCTCTACCAGCTAGATATCTGAGTGGCCCCAGTAAGGCTGCCTGGCCCAGGAGGTAGGATATGGAGGAGGAGGGCCTACAGGGCCCGATTGCCCCTTTACTGCTCTCCACTTGCCCAGAAATGCCCCTGCCTCCATAATGCGTTCCCACCAATGTCTGCCTGTCAGCTTGGAACTCACCTCCTCTGGTGGCCAGGGGCTTGGATCCAGTGCTGTCAAGCTGTCACTGTTTGCTCCTGAGTCAGCATAAAGCACTTTATGGCACTTTTATGATGACTCGCACCAGTGAAGCACCACTATGCTGGTGCTTCAGGGACATAGGATTGCACAGTTTGTCTTTGAATAGTTAAAGCTGAAGAAGAGAACTTGAGATTTCTCAGTAGCGTACTGTACCGGTTGGTTAGGCTTGCACACTAAATAAGCTACAGGCACAATGGGTTGACTTGATCCCAACTCATACTTGAGGCTTAACTATTTGGGGCAGGGGGAAAGAAGTATAGCTACACCGTATAGCTACAGGGGGAAAGAGGTATAGCATCTCCAATTTTGGAATTCTCTTTCCCTAAACTCATCAAAGATATGGTTTTTCAAAGGGACACAGTCTCTCTCTCTCTCTCTCTCTCTCTCTCTCTCTCTCTCTCTCTCTCTCTCTCTCTGTGTGTGTGTGTGTGTGTGTGTGTGTGTGTGTGTGTGTGTGTGTGTGTGTCTACAGGGGGAGGGAATCATGTACACTTCTGTGAAGGTCTCCATCATATGATTCAAGGTATATTCCATTATCTATTCAGAATAATGTATTTCCTACTTCATGAAATATTTCTAAAGCTGAATCTTTTCCAACCAGAAACCAGCAATTTGGACAGCCTAGAAGTTTTCTCCCAAGAATAATTAGATTGAGCAAACATTTGTTTTTCCTTATCCTGTTCGGCACCACTGTTTCACAGCAACCTGCCTCACACCAAGCCAGTTCATTGGTTTGTGTGGCTCAGTATTATGTACACTGTCTGGCAGTGGCTCTCAGACAGGAATCTTTCTGTACCCTACCAGCTAATGCTGGGAACTTTTCAATGCAAAGCAGGTAAACTACCACCATGGTTTCTGCCTTACTTGGGCTAACTGGTTCAGTGCTGTTTCCCTCTTAACTGCTGCTTCTTCCTCCTTCCTAAGTCGCTTTGGTGATCCCACTCAAACAGGGATCCTGAGATGAAAAGGATGACATCACAAGGATATTTAGTCATTTGGCTCTTTGACAACATTGCTGAGGGCAAGTGAGGACAATAGAAATTAATAAGCAGGCATTTGTGCAAACAAGTGTTTCAACATCTCCTGGAAGGCCAACATGTTTACGGAAATCTTTGAGTACAACTCTAAAGGCAACCATTAGCGCTTCACATTCAGCAAATTGAGAGTGGCCTTGAAATGCTGTGATAAACCAGAAGCTCCTTCTTGGATCAAACAAGGAAAGTTGAAGAGAGCTGAAAGTTTGAATAAGTTTGGAGCTGTTTCTCAGGGGCCGTCAGTCCTGCACATCTCTAGCCTGATCTGTCCATTTTCCAAATAGTCCATGGGTCTCATAACTTGGCAAGCCTTCCCTGGCGATTCCTCCCACTGCTACCCCCATCTCCTTTTACAGTGAGGTGGATTTAGCTAATAAGAACCAGCTGTTTTTTTCCACTCTGATAGCTGTGAGAAACTGATGACAACCTGTTTGACCCTTGACCTCTGAACTTGACCTCCTGCTAATACCTTCAGCTGCTGGTTGTCATGGGTGGCTGGCAAGAGGCCTTTGTCTTTTTGCTGTTTTGGCGTCCAGACAGATAAATGATTTCTATTTGTCCTTTGGCGCAACGGAAGAGCTGATCGATACTGTCCGCGAATGATGTCAAGGATTTGTCGCCACAGCTTATGAATGACAAAACACTCCCCCCCACCCCTGCCAAAAAACTCCACCTTTTGGGGGCAAAAGATTGAAAGCTGGAAGAGTTTATTGATTTCTGCTTTCTTAAATAGCGGCTTGGGCCACAATAGAGGAAAGAAAGGCAAGGCTTTGTGTGGTAAAATACAGCAAAAAGCTTCCTTGAGCACAACGATTAGATCAGCTATTGCATTTAAGTACCGTGTGCCTCAGCTGTGGCCGGCCGCTCAATTTCCCCTGCTAAAGCTGGCTGCAATTTTCCCTCCATTTTTCCTCCTTTCAAAAGCACTTCAGCAATGGGAAGGCAAGCCCCCTTCACAAATGCTTTCACTTTGTTGCCCATTTGGCCAGAGGTCAATGGTGGGCAAGACAAGCTTCTGGAGGGAGAAAAACTTGGTTGGGGTTTGCGTCTGAAATTGAAGGTCTGAGGGCAGTGGTGGTGGAAGAGCAGCTGAAGCTGCAGATTCTGCGTTTTGTTCTTGCTAGACTGAAAGCCTGCCAAGTGCTGACCCAAGAGTTGTCTGCTTTTGGTTTCCAAAACTGAGGAGACCTACACTTGCTTAACCAGCATAGAAGTTCTATCACGTGTCCTTTCAGTAGGTTGCCAGTTTGTCCAAGACTCTTACTCATTCTTCTTTTGTCTCAAGCAGATGAAAAAAAATTTGTGCCAGTACTGTGTATGTAGTGGTCAGAGTAGCTGATCTTGAGTCAATCTAGTCCTCTATTCCTCTATAGCTGTCTGTCAGTGTCTGGCAGGCAAATGTCTTCCAAGTTGCATCCCCCTGTGAACATCATGCAAATGTTCACAATGCCACGCAAGTATAACATACTGAGCAATTATGGAATTACTGAGGTGGAATGCATGAATGTCCCCATTCCACCAACCCGTGATCAATCTCAGTGCTTCTCAAACATTTTAGACCAGGACCCATTTTTTAGAATGGCACGTATGTCGGGAAGTGATGCCAATAACCTGGAAGTGATGTCATAGCAGAAGGTGACATCATTAAACAAGAAACACCATCATTGTGACATAATAAAATCACTCCTGGAAAGTAAATTGGCATTCTGGGACTGCAGCAATTGCACAACCATGAATCATCTCTGACAGGAAGCAAGATTAGGACACTTATGTAAAAGCATTGAATTAAAATCAAAATTAAAAAAACTCACTTGAAAATTCAATCTGTTAACACTCACAAAAGGAATATAGCAAGATTAAAGTTTGCAGCTTCCAAAATGGCTTCTCCCAGCTTTCCGCGACCCACCTGACATCAGGTTGCAACCCACCAAGTGGGCCCCAATCCACAGTTTGAGAAACACTGATCTATCTTACACATTCAAATGAACATTGTGCGAAAAAGCCTTTAGGTTCATAGGGAACGGCTTTATGCTAAGTCAAACCATCCATCTCAGTATTGGCTACACTGATGGTTAGTTTATCTCCAGGGTCTCTCCCAAGCCTACTTGGGATTGGAGCAGGGACCTTCTACATGCAAAGCAAGTGCTCTACTGCTGAGCCATAGGCCCATAAATGCATTATGAGGCGCATGCCATGTTCAGGTCAAGTCTTTCCGCTGTGGCGAAACAACTGAACATTTTTGAAGGAAGCAAAGATGAACTTTGTTAAACCTCAGAAAACTTACCAGAGGGGGTCCCCACTAATGATAAATCTAGGCGAAAAGAAGGCATAAGACCCAGAGCCTTGTCACTGATGTCTTTTCCAGCTTTAGATGAAGAGCAAACACATTAGGATCAAGTTCTAGCCTAACACATTTTACAGTGCAAGCCTATGCATGTCTACTTAAATGCAAATTTCATTGAATTCAATGCACTTAGTTCCAGGGAAGTATGTGTAGTAGCCTTAGTTTTCCTTAAGAATTTTGTGAATGCTTGAAGATACTTAATTTTGGTTCTTGGTTCTGGGGGTTCACTGCATTTGTGACTTAGGGCCAAATCCTAACCCACTTTCCAGCACTGGTTTTGACTTGCCTATGAGGCATGTATTGCATCCTGTAGTGGGGGGGCAGTCACAGAGGCCTCTTCCAAGTAAGGAAACACTTATTCCCTTTCCTCAGGGCTGCACTGTGGCTGCACCAGCACTGGAAAGTTGGATAGAATTGGGCCCTTAGTCTTGGGTGGATGGGCAAAGAACCCTCTTCAATTCGGCAAAAAGGTTAGCTTCCTTCTTTGATTAATTTCCTGCTCAGTCCATTTGGAAAGGACGAATATGCTCTCAGATTAAAGTGTGAAACCTTTGAGGGAACCCCTCCCCTTACTTCCCACCATTTCCAGCTCAGATCTTTGGCTTGTTTGAAGTCGGTTGAACTCTCCAGTCAACCTTGCAACCCGGGTCAAGGGTGGTGTTACAAATGTTCCATGCCTCCCCAATAATAAGTGGATTCTTCCATCTTCAAAGGCTGGTGCTCAGTGGGCCGAAGAGGCAAAGGTTTGTCCTGAGGAGGAAATGGTGCTAGATAAGGCAAGGGGGAAAGTCACAGAGACTGTGACTACATCCATACTGCAAACCTATATTTGTTTTATGAGAAACCAAATGGTCATGGCTTCCCTCCAAAGAATCCTGGAAATTCTAGTTCAGTGAGGGTGCTAGAAATTCTTATAGGTGGAATGTGGCAGCACTTGGTACGGAATGCATGGTCTGTAGCTCAGGGTTTTTATCACTAAAGTTTCTAGTCCTTAAAGGGGTGGACAATGGCTGAGGAAACCTTGGATGACAGAACGGTGGTATAAAAACCCGTGGTATTCAAGGGGCAGCACATGCTTCCCACCACAAGAAGCTGAAGGAGGAATTAATTGGGCAAAAGAAACAGATACAGGCACATTGAATCAATCATAACTGATGCAGTTTTGAAAAATTCACTTTTTTCTTGACACGGATTTTTGGGGATTTGGAAATGGACCAGACATGAGGATGCCTTTTCACTTGCAGCCCTGATGTAACATCTATATCCTCCATTAGATACATTTCTAAACATCCCACGCATTAAATTTTTAGGGGCAATGATGGGGATATGTTCTGCAAACCAGTTGTTAGGAGCTTTCGTTGTTGCGTTGTCATGCCCCAGAATGCCTTCCAAAAGCCAGGTAACATCCCAGAATGCTTTGTGGGTCAGGAAAGCAGGAAGAAGGCAGCTGGCTGGCAAAAGGCCGTGAATGGCAAGTGTGCAAAACTTGGGTTAGCCAGTTGAGCCATCATATCTGCGCCATCATATATGCAGTCTGATGTGGTGCATAGATGTATAAACATCAATCTCTTATTGGTACACCAAAAGAGGCAACAAATGCAACTCACGGACATGGTGAGTGGAAACAATCTCTCTAAATTGACTTAAGATGGACAGAGGAACTCCCCTCTCCCCACACTTTTAATTCCTGAAAGAGAGTTTGTCAGCCCATTAGTATAACTGCTGAGAGGAGAAAACATGCACAGGGTCTAACTGTCAGAGGAAAGGATGAGGAAGGAGTTATCTGTAGGAATGGGGCTTTAGCTCCATGATACAGAACCCATTTAGCAAGCAGGCGGTTGCAAGTTCAAGCCCCAGCAGTAGTAGCATCTCCATGTACAGCTGGGAAAGACCCCAACTTGAGACCCTTGAGAACTGCTGCCAGTCATAGTAGACAGTGCTAAGCTTCAAGGATCTGAGGCAGTTTATATGTTCATGTATCTCCCTCCCCCTGCGTTGTCACCTGTTTGACATAATTGAGCTGGCAAATGAAACTTAATTCCAGTGCTGGTATTTTGCACTCTCGTCAGCCTCCAAGCTAAATTGTCAATCTAGAGACGCAACTCGTGTGTAAAAGTGGACCTGATCTCCCTCGGTGGATGAATTTGGATCCAACATATGTCATGCTTTCTTGAGGGTTCTGTTTTTCTTAATGAAATGTAATGGATAGGTACAGTGTGGTTAGAAAACCCCACCAACTTAATAGAGAAATGTGAATATTAGTAGCATTTGGGTTCTGTGACTTACATAAATCCAAACATTGATACTGTAAAGGCCACAACCAACAAAGAACATTCCTTTAAAAATGCACATTTTTCAGAACCACTTCAGAGGCATCGTAGCCCACTGTTCTGCATCTCAGGGGCCCTGGGACAGAAGGAATGACTACTGGACAATTTTAGATCGGATATGTTGATAGAGTGAACTGTGGCCTGAGAAGTCCTGCCTTTGAGCCCTGTCACTCTGCCATCAACTCTCTGGGTGATGCTAGGCAAACCAGGTTCTTGGGTTTATCCTCTACCTGCAATGTGGGGACTGACCTGAGCGTTGTCATGTCTGATTACCAACTTGACTTATATACTGGCCTTCCTCACAACGTGGCTTCAAGCCCAATTGAGGCAATGTATCAGAAGCCAAGTGATCACTCTCTAAAGTAAACTAGAACAGTGCTTCCTAAACTCCTACAAGGGAGCACTGCAAGTGTGTGCAGGGCAGGGGCTATGGCAGCAATGCGCCCCCCAGGATCACGCTGCTGCGGGGACAGAGGGAGATTTTCCAACTTACCTCTGTCAGTGCCAGCCTGGGGATTGCATTGCTGCCTTCCCCCCTCCCCGCCCCTTAAAGGGACAGGGACAACAGCTTCCCTGGCTGGTGTGTCGCGACCCAACAGTTTGGGAACCACTGCACCAGAACTAAATGCTAAGTATTAATAAAATTCCATGTTCGTGGTGAGGTCGGCCAATGGGATCCACCCACCCACCCCCGGTAAAACATCAGCCGGCATCTCAGTGTTTCAGCCTTGGGAATGACTGTTGGATGGCAGGAGTGAAGTCAATTAAGAAGAGGCTTTTGCACCACCTGTTGGAGCTGCCCTGTTATGTGGGAAGGCATATCAATTCACTGCTACGATGATCCCAATCAGGCTTCCCATCTGACCAAACAGTCACCCCCTTTCAAGCCTTAATCCGACTGCTGGAGCCAGGATGGCTCATTTCATATCATTCTCCCCCAAAGGTTTGTTATACTCAGAGGCCCTCCCCACAAGCATGGAGGGAAGTGTTTCTATCCCCAGAACACTGAAAGTTAAAGGTATATTAAAGAGGCGCCAAGCTAAGGGCCAAGCACTACACAATTGGATAACTTCCTGTATTTTCCAAAGCTCAAACGCAGCCACAATCCAATCCACCGGCCCAACCCACTAGCACTGCAGCGCTAGTCTCCAGTGTGCTACCCTGGCAAGGGTTATTGCAAAAGTGCTGTAAAGCATGTCATGGTGGTCTTTTGCGCCAGTTGGAGAGGCACTGGGCGAAGGCAGTCGTAAGGTCTCAGTTGAGCGGTAGGGAGGCGTTTTGGGCCGGGGAAAGGGGAGAGGGAAGGGAGTGAAACAGGGAGGGTGAGTGTGGTGTGGGAGTGAGTGTGGGTGGATTGGGCTTGGGAGGGGGCAGGGATGATGGAAGATGCTGGGTCCTATCCCCCCTCCCAGGCCCAGTCCACAGACACAGGGCTGTACATTCCTGTGCCAGCGATGTTGCTGGTGCAGGATTGAACAGCCTCATAGAGGCTGCAGGGGCTTACCCCAGGGCAAGGGGAGACTTCCATCCATTTTGACACCACTGCATCACAGAGCAGAAGGTTCAGTTAGGGTTGGATTTTAAAAAAATGATTTAACGTTGTTGTTGTTGTTGGTATATATATAAAACCATCATTGTGCATTGTGCTTACAGTGTAGAAAAGGGCAGGTCATGAAGAGCTTTCAGCTTCATATTCAACACAGGAGAATCAACAGAGAAGGGGAAGGATATGGAGGCAAGGATGAACAGGGGACGATCATGTCAGTGACGTATGTTTCGGATTAGCTACAGTAGGGTTGGGTTTATGCCAAAGGCTTCTTGGAAATCTGGGATTTGGAGTGGAGGAGGAGAGACGGGGCATCCTACAGGAGTTTTGGGAGGTAGTTCCAGGAACAAGAAGCAACAAGGGAGAACGTGTTTGAGGGAGTTATGAGCTTTGAGCAATGAGGGAGCAATGAGAATTAAGGGTTCAATGAAAGTTGGGAGTGCAGCGTGTCCAAACAATTCTCCCATTGCGAACCAATAGCCTTAAAGGGTATCAGTTTGGTTGGATTGTTCCCCCTCCCATTCTAAATTTAACTTTTCTTGGACACTTTGCAACAATCAACTATATTGCAACAGCCAAAAGGAAGAAAGCTGATAAGATCAGCCTGGGGGTGGGGAAGAGCAGGGGAAGGGTGAAGCAGAAAGGGAAACCAGGGGGTGCCTGGAAAAGGGATCTGATTTCTACCCAGCTTTGAAACCCAAGCTGCACTGTTTATAAACTCCCATAAATATTAATTGATATTTAATAAGGTAGGCAAACACAAGGGACCGTATTGTTGGGGGCAGCTCCTACGCCGCAGTCTTAGCCAAGTGTAAAAGAGTTTGTGTAACTTTCCTCCAGGTTAAGCGCAGGTCAAGCAAGGTCTTCTTTGCTGGTCAGTGACCCGAGGACTTCTCCTTCTTTCTTTAAAAAACAACACAAAACACACACCGCTCAGAAGGAGCACAGTAGACTCTTGGGAACTGAACCCAAATACCTGGAATCTGCAGAGTGAAACTGTTTTGCTTGAGAGAGCATGTAGAGACCGCCCTAGCCATAGGCTTAACTGAAAAAAGAGCTGCTTGGGGGGGGGGATGAGTAGAATTGGGATTCGTGGTTTTTGAAAATCCAATCTGACTCTATACATACAAGATTTTCTTTACTAGAGGAATATTTTCCTCCTGTTTTATGTGAGGGTGGTTGGAACACCTTTGACTTACGAAAAAATGCACCAAAATATGGCCAGGGCAATGTTCACCAGAATTAAGGCATGTTGTGTGTGAACTTATGTACATGCTAAAATGATTGAATGAATACGTGTGGCATGCTTTTTCAATGGCGCATTTGTATTGCACTGTTGAGTGTGTCAAGCTCTTTCATTGCTATCCTTACAACAGCCCTGCAAGAAAAGTGAATATTATTTAGGGATGCAAGAGCACACACACCCCCAAACACACACACTGTTTGGCTAAAAAGGGAATGAGCTTGCGCATGCATGCTCACAAATATGTGGGCCTTTGTAACTGGTTGATTTGAATGCTTGCAAGGTCTTGAAAGTGTTTGCAAAATCTTGAGCCCTTAGCCAGTGGCCAAATAAAATCATGTGCAAAGGCTCATATCAAATGAAAAACACCTGCTGCCAGTGTTCCCACTAACACCCTCCCCCGAGTGCATGGAAAACCTACTATGGCTGTGTGGGGGTGGCTCCAGAGTGCTCGGCTATGATGTCATCATAATCACCGAGCTCCAGAATGCTGAGAGGGAAGTTTCATGGGACTTTAATTAGAGCAGCACAATGTAATACCTCAATATCTTTACTCATTCTTCCTTTGCACCATCAAGATAAATAGTGTGTTGTGGCATCACCTCATGGCACTGCTCTATCCCAGCAAGGCCATCCCATCAAGGAGGCCAAGGTAGATGACTCAGGTGATAGATTGTTAAGGGGTGCCCACCTCCACCTGTCTGCCCACCTCTACTGCTCCTCCTTCTCCCATGCTTTGTATTTGAAAATGAGAAAGGGAGACTGACGGAAGAGGAAACTAGAGGAGGAGAGCAGAGTGATTGGCTTGAGAGTGGGTCCTGACCCGATTCCTGGTGGTTCCTGCAAAACCTCCAATGGAAACGCAGGTGATGGAGAAGATCAGACTACTAATTGCCTGAAGCCCTGGGGCTATTCAAAAATCAGATAGTTGCTAAACACCCTGCAAAGAACTGAGCTCCTGCTGTTTGCAAGATCGCTGCTAATTGCCTTGCAAACAGCTGAGCTCCTGCAGTTTGCAAGCTTGTGTCATTATAGGGAGATAAATGCTTGTGTCTTTTTTTCTGCTGTGCTTTCCCCCCCCCAAGTGCATCAATGACAGGTAGTGGGGGCAGGTGAAGGCTGGGTCACATAACGAAGACCCTCAAGCCTTGAGGCTACACATTAGGGCTGTCTCAGTATGAGAAATGGGCTGAGTTTTTTAAACAAATAAATAAACATTACTTGTAAATACATATTTTTTTAAAAAATATGAGATAAGCTGTAAAGTGCCTCCAGTGCTGGCAGTAAGCCATTACCGCCGGTGCTGGCGTGATACCATGGCAACCTCGTCCCCACCCACCCGGAGAGAGCTCCACAAGCCGGCAAGCAGTGAGTCCATCAGTCGCCAGCAGGGCGGGCTTTCCAAGCAGGACAGGAAGGCATTCCAGGGCAGGGGGAGGGGAGGGGCGAAGGTGGGACTGGTGGCGACTCCCTACCTCCATGTAAATACCTGGCACAGAGGCAGGCAGACCGCTTGCCCGCTCTGCCCCCTTACCAGGGGGAAAGGGGGTGAGCATTCCCTTCCCCCACGGAGCCTCCAGTAGGTATCTGGCTGCTGTGGGATGCAGTGATAGCCACCTGGCTACTGCTGAGCTCCCGGGCGGTTGGGCAGTTTAGGATTGGGCTGGTCGAGATTACAAAGAAGCGGGTGCAGAGAGAGACAATGACAGCTTCAGAGCTGAACATGGGGAGAAGTGAGCCTCAGAATGAACTTACTCTTTTGGATGCTTTTGAGTCCTTGTGGCTTGTTTGGGGCAATGGATTCTGTACCTTCCTGTGACTGCCTATGGCCATTCTGATGTTCGAATGTCAACACACCCAACAAAAGCAACCTCTCTTTTGTTTTCTTAACATGTGAGAAGAAGCTCCTGTGGGGAGCAGATACAGGAAGGTTGATGGACGGATCCTGAATTATTTGAGGTGGCTATCAAAGGAACCATCTGAAGTGGATTTGGTGAGAGTGTCGGGTTTAAGACATTACACAGCCCATGTGCCAGGCTCAATTTAAAGGCTGCAATCCGAGAATTTAAGATAAAAGTGGGGCTTAGGGATGGATTATTTTCTGGGCTTCTGAAAATAAACTTCTCCTGCTATGTTTTAAAGACATTGTTCATTAGAGCAAGCAGCTAGGTTATTGCAAACAGATGAGAAGCTAATGCTGGTCAAAAAAATAGACACGTTGAAAAATTAAGCATTCATTGTGTTCTATTCTGACTTTCCCAATCTACAGCCTCAAATCTATGATTCTGTCCAGATACACAGATATTTTCTTTTATACCACCTTGTGCGCATGTATGCATACCAACCTATACTGTATTTGTTTTGTGCTCGTTTAATTGTCAAAGACTTCTGGGAATTGTAGTTTGCTGACAGTTCTGAGAACTCTTGTAGAATACTCTGGTGGCTCAGCCTTTTTAGTAGACCAGCGTTCTTCAAACCCCGGCCCGCGGGTCAGATCTGGAGTTTGGAGAACTCCCTCCCTCCCGTGAGTGGTGCTTACAGTTATGCTGTAGCGTCTCTTCATTTTCAAGCTGATCGGGTGCCAGGGATGCTCAGGGCAATCGTGTCTGCCCGGACATCCTGTTGCACAGCCTTCTGGGACACCAAGCAAAAAACACAACTGCCCAGAGCATCCCTGGCATCAGATTGGCTTCAAAATGGAGCGGCAGTGCAGCGGAACAGTAAGCACCACTTAGGATGGGGAGGGAGTTTTTGGGACTAGACTACCAGAAAATAATTTTCATTGAAGATGCTCTTGCAACAGTCCTACAATTCCCCTGTCTCTCTCTTCTGTGCAGGAGGATAAAGAGTCACTCTGGAACATGGAAAATAATTCTTGTCCAGGCAAGTCCTGAACACAAACAGGAAGTCCTTATAGGCCTTCCTGCTGCAGAGAGCCCAGTGGCCAGCCAGGGTGGATGGAGCCAATTTTATTGCCCAGAAAGGTCAAGAGCTCCCTGTATCCTCAGGTCCACAGTTTCTGTTATCCACATTTTCAGTTGTCTACGAATCCATGATATTTTTTTAAGTTACAGAAATTCTCCTTCCTCCCTCCTCAAAAGTAGATTGCAGCACCTCACCCCTCAGTCATTTGCTTCCTCCAGCCTGGAGACCATTTGGTGGTTGTAAACATGGAAGCAGCCAAACAGCCCATCACTCAGGCAGGATACCTCTGGGTTCTAATGCCTGCCATCAGTATATAGAGTTTGCTAGGATTAGGATTAGGGTTTTGGAATATATTCCTGGCAGATAAAGGGGGAGGGCTATTCTATTCCAAAATGTAGCCTGGTAGCTCACTACATGTGGTGGCCGTGCAGAGCTGAGAAGCCCTGGTTCTGGTCCCAGGAGCTCCTGACACCTCTGTACCCCCTAATGGTGCAAGATGTGATGTGACAGCATTATGATGCAACTTCCTCTTGCATGTCATTGGTTGGTGATGGTGGGGGTGAAGAAACTTTAAGAGATACAGGGGCATCTATCCTCCGTGTCATCTTGTACTGTTGTTGCTGTATTCTGTCTCAGTTGGACCAATAAAATGTGAATTATGGAGTTGTAGTAGTAGTAGTAGTAGTAGTAGTAGTAGTAGTAGTAGTAGTAGTAGTAGTAGTAGTAGTAGTA
>JAJKFI010000079.1:5526434-5546434 GCA_029204185.1 Lerista edwardsae
GTGTGTGTGTGTGTGTGTGTGTGTGTGTGTGTGTGTGTGTGTGTGTGAAGCAGTCAAAGTCAGAACTGACATCACAAAACCCAGGAGAAAAAAAAAGTCAGATGTGCTATTTCTCTAGGTCAGGCCTCCTTTCTTCCCACTGGTTTCCTTTCTCAATCCTTGCACTGGGGGTTTCAACGGACTGTGGAAATACACAGCCGAGATGCTGTTTGTTCACTGCCTACTCTGGGTCACCCAACGGCTGCCCCCAAGGCAATTGAGTTCTTGCCATTGCCTTGTCCTCATGTCAGAGGGGTTTCTTGAAACTGCCGCCACGAACAAGATTGACGTTTCCTTTCGGCCTTTGCATTTAAGGCTCAGCCGAAACTGCAGGCGACTGTTTTGCAAACATTTTTGGCAATGGTGGACAAACAAAAAAAGGAGTGGCAATTTTTTTAGCACTCATGGGAATATGCTTGCCAGTTTTCCATCTTCAGCATGGAAGAAAGGGAGTATGCACATGGAATACATACACCATGGAAGATTATATATAATACATGAAAAACTTAATAGACCAATCCGATGGAACTCTCCATACGGTTATACAGCAGTGCCAGTGCTGTGTCTGCTGCAACCCATGTGGGAGGTTTGGCAGTTGGATAAGCTCCCAATACCCCCTGGGTCAACTTGGACCTGTGCCAGCAATATTGCTGGAGGAAGGCCATGTGGACCTATGGAGGCGGGTTCAGTGGGCACTGTTGCCATCAAACCAATCCCTTTTCTGGACCTGATCCACCCAACCCCATTCTGCCCTTTCCTGCCTCCTTCCCTGACTCTGCATGGCCTTACCTGAGGCGGTGGGCACCCACAGTCTGTCGTTGCGCAGACCTGGTCAGTCGCCGCTTCCAGTGTCAGTCAGGCCCTTGTTCTTCATAATTATTGTATTTGTGACAGCCAGACAGCACGTTAAACCACTGGAAATGTACATTTCGGTGGAGTTCTGGCTAGTTAGGATTGGGCCGTAAGGAATGTTACCTTAATGTGTCTAATTTTTAAGTACATGCAGTTGTTCCTTTGCTCAGTAAATAGGAAAGTTCACACTTTTCATGTGATTGTATTATTATTGCTATTGATTGATGTACTGCCCCCCATGCACATGGCCCTTGGCAGGGAATGAGGCAGCAGTTCTCTGCTCTTTGGGTCTTGCAGCCTCGATACTGACATTTACAATTTAGATACTGCAAGCCTGCAAATGGTCAGAAATTGGATTTGGGGGGACACAGATTTGTCGATTGTGGAAGTTTGCACACAAAATGCCAAGCAAGTGGCATGATCTAACTGCATGTCATTGACACCATTGCATGTCTACTATCACATATTGTCAGATACAGTCTCACAATCGTACATGATTGAGTACAGATACAGGAATTCAGAGAATGCTTGACTGGAAATGTCGATCGTGGTTTGCTTCCAGCGGTCAGGATTCAAACCCACAGCTATGCTTGAACTAGTGACCGAAGGAGGGAAGGTCGCTGCCATGCAGGCTGACTCAAGGAGAGCAGCCGAGGAGGCCAGCCTCTTTGCATTGATAGGCCAGAGCGGGACAGGTGACACACTCTGATCCCTATATTTGCTTCTAGGTCAAGTTTGTTCACTAGTCTGAGCAGGGAGGAGACCTGTTCTTGCTAAGCCGCAGTAGTCTTTAGGTGACAAATCTACTGGCTGCCATTCACCTTTACCTCCCTACTGCCCTGGAATGCACTGGAGCACAGTCTAAGGCCCACCACTTGGCGCCTACAGTTCTTTGCTCTAACATGTCTCCTCCCCATCCCGACACACTCATAATATGCATTGCTAACTACATATTTGCACCTCCAATAATTTGTATGACAGAAAAGGAGCCTAATCCTGAATCGGGGAGGCAGTGGGGGGGGGGAGCCCCTATGTGATGGAGGATTTACAGTCTTAGAAGGCAAACAGTGGCGGGTGTAATTAGGAGGGAAATTTGTCATGCTCTCGACTCTAGGAGAGAATGAAAGGTTTGGAATAGCAATCTCCCAAGTGTTTACCCAACACGAGTGCACACAAGATGGAAAGCGCATTTCCGACCACGGACAGATTAATATTTGATGCCAGAAAGAGAAATGCACGCTGTTCATGTTTATTTAGGATATTGTGAAATACAGTGAAATTTGCAATTTTATTGGATTCAGGGGTTTGCCGCGTGTGTGTCTGCGTGTGCGTGTGTGCGTATGTGTGTGTGTGTGTGCTTTAAGTCCTAAGCCAGTGAGAGGCCCATGTGCTGGGAGTGTAGACATATCAGTTGCAAAGTATTTTCTTTCCTCTATATATAGAAAGATAGATGGCTATAAATATAAATAAGTGACTACCCAAACAGAGAGACGGGTACAACAGTCATAGCTTCAGGATGGCTGCAGTTTCGGTCTTTCTTGCATTGTGGAGTTTCTTAAGTTGTGAAGTTTCTGTCGTTCTTATAACTGAATTGAGTATGTTGCCTCTTACTCAAGGGGGGGAAGACTATTTTATCAGTTGTGGGCAAAAGACCAATCCATGCAAACAGGACGGCATGATAGTGTTGGGTCAAAGCTTTTGAGGCTGGTTGCTCTGTTTCTATCCTTTCAGTGAGGTCCGCAGAGCATAAATGGAGTTGTCCCAGTTTATCCTCACACTATGGATAAGTGCAGAGCGTAGCAGTTACAGTTCTGACAGTGCCACATTTTGTGATTCTATAATGGCAGGTGGTACCCACTATGCCAAACTGCCACAACTGGTGCTATTGTTCCCTCTCTGCCTGTATCCCATGGACTGTTAAAAATGGTTTTGCTTGGGCAATCTTTCTTATCTTTTGTTAGTTAAGTTCTGCTCTCAAATGTTGCTTTGTTAGTTAATTAAGGCCAGAGAGGTGGTCTTGAGGTTGAGCCTGTCACCCTGCCTGAAGAAACTAAATGGGATCAGCCCTGGTCATGCCTTGGATGGGAGAACAGAAGTTCCTTATAAAAGTGGTTGTGAGAGGATGGAGCTGACAAGCCATTGTGAGAAAGCAGAGGAGGATGTAGAGTCAGCGGGAAAGAATGGATAACAAAGCGAGAACCTGCCTGGGCTTGATTTGTAGGTAGCTGCTGCCTGGAGGAGCTTGGAAGGCACGAAAGCTGTGCAGCCAGGAAAAGATGAGCACACTGCAAAGGGAATCATCTGGAGAAATGAAGGGCTGTAAGAGGTTCCACATAGAACAATACTTGTAAAAACCCCATTTGAGAAAATTGGGTTTATGGCCACCCTCCCAATGTAAACTACCTTCAGTCTATGAGAATGGCGGCAGTGGTGTCATCTGCTCTCCCGTAGACGGAATGCTGGGTGGGACTTAAGCGTGATCGGCAGCCTGTCCACTCACTTCCGCTTTCTTCCCGCTCGCCACGTGGCTTTCCCTGGCTCGGAGGGGGCGCCTGCTCGCCGGGGGGGATGGGTGGGGGGGGGCTCCAGGTGCCTGGGCGAGCAGGCGCCCCCTCTGAGGCCAGGGAAAGCTGCACAGCGAGCGGGAAGAAAGCGGAAGTGAGTGGACGGGCTGCCGATCCCGTGTAAGTCCCGCCCAGCGTTCCGTCTACAGGAGAGTAGATGACACCACTGAATGGCGGTGTATAAATACCGTAATAATATAGTCTCTGTCTGTCTGTCTGTCTGTCTGTCTGTCTGTCTCTCTCTCTCTCTCTCTCTCTCTCTCTCTCTCTGTGTGTGTGTGTGTGTGTGTGTTGTAATTGGTTGTAATTTTTAAACTTTATGATTATTCTGCTTTTTCTTGTTTATTTCTTTGCATGCTGTTTTGGGAGCTTCTATTTTGGAGGGAGAAAGTAGGGGGCAATTTTCTTCACAAACAAACCTGTCCTGCTGACATTTCACAGATGAAAATAGGGCCGCTTCAACTTCTCTCTTATTGGTTCGCACACCAGCATATGCTCCAATTGTACCTTCTTCGCTGGGGACAGTTTCCAATTTCTGTTTTCTATCCCAGTAAATTGTTGTTCTTATTTGTTTTCTTTGGAGAAGACATGGGGCTTAAGCCAGAGTAATAGGGCAGCCTCACTTCCCAGGCAACCTGGGGAACAGTTGTTCTGTAGGGAAAGGAGACTAGAACTGTATTCATTGAAAATGTTTCTAGCCCATCTTCCATCCCTATGGATTATCAAGGCAACTAATAGCAGGTATTAAAACAATATGCTAAAAACAACTTCAATTGTTTTATAGGAAAATGATCTCTAATGGAGGATTCTCAGCATTCTCTAATTGCAGAGAATTCCCCAGAATTTGGGGAGGTGGTGGTAGATAAGAGTATTTGGGGCCTTTTTGTGGTAGCTCCTTCACTGAGAACCTCCTTCCATGAGTGTCCTGGCTGACTCCTATGCTGCCCACTTTTAAGCATTCTTGTTCTGTTTTACTTTTTCCCAAGTCATATATTGAATTATTTTGCCCACTGCATTTTTTTAATTGGCTGTTTGTTGTTGTTGTTCAGTCGCTAAGTCGTGTCCGACTCTTCGCGACCCCATGGACCACAGCACGCCAGGCCTCCCTGTCCTCCACTAGCTTCCTGAGTTCGCCCAATTTCATATTCATTGCTTCGGTGACACTATCTAACCATCTCATCCTCTGTCGCCCCCTTCTCCTTTTGCCTTCAATCTTTCCCAGCATGAGGGTCTTTTCTAAAGAGTCCTCTCTTCTCATCAGGTGGCCAAAGTATTGGAGCTTCAGCTTCAGCATTTGTCCTTCCAGGGAGCAATCAGGCTTGACCTCCTGGAGAATTGACCGATTGGATCTCTTTGCAGTCCAGGGGACTCTCAAGAGTCTTCTCCAACACCACAATTCAAAAGCATCGATTCTTCGACGCTCTGCCTTTCTTATGGTCCAGCTCTCACAGCCATACATGGCTACTGGGAAAACCATCGCTTTGACTATGCGAACCTTTGTTGGCAGGGTGATGTCTCGGCTTTTGATTAAGCTATCTAGGTTCACCATAGCTTTCTTCCCAAGAAGTAAACGTCTTTTAATTTCATGGCTGCAGTCACCATCTGCGGTGATCTTGGAGCCCAGGAAAATAAAGTCTGTCACTGCTTCCATTTCTTCCCCTCCTATTTGCCAGGAAGTGATGGGAGTGGTTGCCATGATCTTAGTCTTTTTAATGTTGAGCTTCAAACCAATTTTGGCACTTTCCTCTTTCACCCTCATCAAAAGGTTCTTTAGGTCTTCCTCACTTTCTGCCAGTAGAGTGGTATCGTCTGCATATCTGAGGTTGTTGATGTTTCTCCCAGCAATCTTGATTCCAGCTTGTGAGTCATCCAGCCCTGCCTTCCTCATGATGTACTCTGCGTATAAGTTAAATAAGCAGGGTGACAATATACAGCCTTGTCGTACTCCTTTCCCAATTTTAAACCAGTCGGTTGTTCCATGTCCAGTTCTAACTGTTGCTTCCTGACCCGCATAAAGGTTTCTCAGAAGGCAGATCAGGTGGTCTGGAACTCCCATCTCTTCAAGAACTTGCCACAGTTTGTTGTGATCCACACAATCAAAGGCTTTAGCATAATCAATGAAGCAGAGGTAGATGTTTTTCTGGAACTCTCTTGCTTTCTCCATGATCCAGCGAAGGTTGGCAATTTGATCTCTAGTTCCTCTGCCTCTTCGGAAACCAGCTTGTACATCTGGTAGTTCTCGATTCACATACTGCTGAAGCCGAGCTTGTAGGATTTTGAGCATGACCTTGCTAGCATGTGAAATGAGTGCAATGGTGCGGTAATTCGAGCAATCTTTGGCATTGCCCTTCTTTGGGATTGGAATGTAAACTGATCTTTTCCAGTCTTGTGGCCACTGTTGGGTTTTCCAAATTTGCTGGCATATGGAGAGCAGCACTTGGACAGCATCATCTTTTAAGATTTTGAGTAATTCCGCTGGAATGCTGTCACCTCCACTAGCTTTGTTGTTAGTGAGGCTTTCTAAAGCCCACTTGACTTCACTCTCCAGGATGTCAGGTTCGAGCTCAGTGACTGTACCACTGTGGTTATCAGGAACATTTAGATCGGCCTTATAGAGTTCCTCTGTGTATTCTTGCCACCTCTTCTGAATCTCATCTGCTTCTGTTAGGTCCTTGCCATTTTTGTCCTTTATTGTGCCTACCTTAGCATGAAATTGTCCTTTGACATCTCCAATTTTCTTGAAAAGATCTCTAGTCCTCCCCATTCTGTTGTTTTCCTCTATTTCTTTGCATTGCTCATTTAGAAAGGCCTTCCTATCTCTCCTTGCTGTTCTCTGGAAATCTGCATTCAGTTGGGTATATCTTTTCCTTTCTCCCTTGCTTTTGGCTTCTCTCCTTTCCTCAGCTATTTGTAAAGCCTCGTCAGACAGCCACTTTGCCTTCTTGCATTTCTTCCTCTTTGGGATGGTTTTAGTTGCTGCCTCCTGTACAATGTTACAGACCTCCATCCAAAGTTCTTCAGGCACTCTGTCTACCAAATCTAAGCCCCTAAATCTATTTGTCACCTCCACTGTATATTCGTAGGGGATCTGATTTAGGTCATACGTGGAGGGCCTAGCGGTTTTCCCTACTTTTTTCAGTTTAAGCCTGAATTTGGCAAGAAGAAGCTGATGATCTGAGCCACAGTCAGCTCCAGGTCTTGTTTTGACTGCCTGTATGGAACTTTTCCATCTTTGGCTGCAAAGAATGTAATCAATCTGATTTCGATGTAGACCATCTGGTGAAGTCCATGTGTACAGTCGCCGTTTGTGTTGCTGGAAAAGGGTGTTTGCTATGACTAATGTGTTCTCCTGACAGAACTCTATCAGTCTTTGCCCTGCTTCATTTTGTACTCCAAGACCAAATTTGCCTGTTATTCCTCTTACCTCTTGACTGCCTACTTTAGCATTCCAATCCCCTATGATGAGAAGGACATCTTTTTTGGGTGTTAATTCTAGAAGCTGTTCTAGGTCTTCATAGAAGCGGTCAACTTCTTCCTCATCAGCACCAGTGGTTGGGGCGTAGACTTGGATTACTGTGATGTTGAAAGGTTTGCCTTGGATCCGAATGGAAATCATTCTATCATTTTTGAGGTTATACCCCAGTACTGCTGTTCTCACTCTCTTGTTCACGATGAAGGCTACTCCATTTCTTCTAAGGGATTCCTGCCCACAGTAGCAAATATAATGGTCATCTGAATTAAATTCTCCCATTCCTGTCCACTTTAGTTCACTAACTCCCAGGATGTCGATGTTCAGCCTTGACATCTCACGTTTGACCACATCTAGCTTGCCTTGATTCATAGATCTGACGTTCCAGGTTCCTATGTAGTATTGTTCTTTGCAGCATCGCACTTTCCTTTCACTTCCAGACACCTCCACAGCTGAGCTTCCTTTCAGTTTTGGCCCAGCTACTTCACTCTTTCTGGAGCTACTAGTACTCGTGTTCTGCTCTTCCCCAGTAGCATAATGGACACCTTCCGACCTGAGGGTCTCATCTTCCAGTGTCATATCGTTTAGCCTTTTTGTTCTGTAATCCATGGGGTTTTCTTGGCAAGAGTACTGGAGTGGGTTGCCACTTCCTTCTCCAGCGGACCACGTTTAGTCAGAACTCTCTGCTGTGACCTGTCCATCTTGGGTAGCCCTACATGGCATAGCTCACAGCTTCATTGAGCTACTCAAGCCCCTTCGCCACGACAAGGCAGTGATCCATGAAAGGGAATTGGCTGTTTATTGGTGGATAATTTAACTGGATTTTATTAAGAACGTTTATACAGTGGGACCTCAGTATCCACCGATTTGGTATCCACTGATACCAGGGTCCATCTTTAAATGCCATGTAATAAGGAAAAAAGGGACCAAAATCCCATTTCCTACCTGCCTACATTCCATTAGATTCAATTATTCACCCCAACTAGTGGCTAAATAGCATCAATACCAATGATTTCTAGGGCAACAGTGGAGGAGCAAGAAACCTGGAAGTGGGTCTTTAAAGCTAATTTTCCATTGATTTCAGTATCCACTGGGGGTTCCAATCTGTGGATTGGGAAGCAAAACTGGGCCACTTCCTCTTAAGTGGAATGGCCCAGTTTTGGCTGTCCCGACGGCACCACCGTGATCATGGCTCTGCAGGTACCCAGTGCCCTTTTAATGTGGTAGGTTAGGGTGCCCGTTGGGAAGTTTGGGGAGGCCCGCATCCCCCTCCATGGATTCCCCTGAAGAGAAAAAAAACACAAGCTAACGTGCGCTTTCGGATTTCATGTGTACTGTAATGGGCTTGGGGAAGGCGGCAATAGGGTGGGAGCAGATTATCAGTGGTGTGGGGGAGAGATCAGTAGCACCATCACAAACTCCCTCTTCCCAGGCCTGATCCGCCAACGCGCATCCACACAGACTTGTGTCAGTGGTATCGCTGGCACAGGTCTGAGTTAAGCCATTGTGGCTGCTGGAGGTGCCAGTGGACAAATAACCCCTGAACCTGGGGAGAACTCCAGACCTCCAGCAGCCAAAATTCCCATGCAGGACGTATCAGAGCATCATGCACCAACACCACTGCATCGGCATGGGGGGATTTAGTTTGGATTGGGCTGTCTATCTGCTTCTCTCTGTGTGTGTGCTTGTGTCTCCCCCTGCCCTCCACAGATATATGAGTATTTTTAAAAGAATTACTAACCTGAGTAGAAATATGACAAACTCTCTCCTCGTATCCTTGGTTGAGGTAGACTTTTCCATGAACCCACTGGGGCTAACTGCACGGCTTACCCATAAGTGCTGTTTTATTTCTTGGCAAGAGTGTGAAGTGTTTTTCCCTTCATAATTTTTGATGTAAAGGCTAAATTGGGCCTGAGAAGAGGGACAATGCAACTTTAAAGCTCATTAGTATTCCGCCACCGTAAGCCGACCAACGGCGGTTATGTATTTTTGCAAGTATGCATCTAATTTATTGTGGAGAACACAATTTACATGGGTAGTCGATGCCTGTTTTATGGCCTCACAAATAGATGTCTCAGCTCAAGCATATAATGGCTCAAGCAGCAGGCGCAAATACGTTCTAAATCTTCTAAATGTGCTTTACAAAAATGTAACTGAGGAATATAAAACAGATCAATTCTTGCATGTTATATATTGGTTTTTGATTTACAAATCTAATCTGGGGAAATTTCTTTAGAAATGGGTGGGGGAATCTTTTTTTCTTCTTGCTCCATTTATTTTTTTATGGGGCGGGGGGCTGGGAATGCCAGGCTTCTTTTGGCAAGGTTGAGCCCTAACGGGGTCGGAGCACAGTCACGACAAAGTAGGACGGTGAGTTCATTTTCGGAATTAATGGAAACTGAACCAAACAGGGCCGGTTGGTTCCATTTGTTCTGAAACAAATGCACTAGGAGCCAAGTGGAGTACAAATGGGTATTGATGGGGTTTGTTTGGGGAACTCCAGTCATTTCCCTTTTGTTTGCAAAATTTCAACAGTGCTTCCAGAAGCTTAGGCAGGCGGTGGGGGGGGGGGAAGGGGAGGTGGCATAGTAAGTATGGCAGGAACTGCAGCGCACCATGTAAGTGGCCCCTCCCCCTCAGCATTGGAGCCATTCAGGGCACCGACAGTCACAACCGAACAGCGGAACAGTGTTCTGCAATCGTAGCGTGGCTGACAATGGGGCGGGCAGTGCTGCATCGGCTGCCATTTTGTGCACACTGCTGCAAAGGACGGCACCACTGCAGCCTTGACACTGGATTCCACTGTGCCTGCCACAGCTGGTAAGCCACCAGTGGGGTCAGGAGGTGGGTGGAACGGGGCAAAGGTGGACGTATGGGGTAGGAATTGGGACCCGAGGGGCATGTAATCAGCGGTGTCATTGAAATGATTTAGGAACAGGAACTCACTTTTGAGTTCAAATTCAAATGTTGGGGGGGGAAAAAAAACCGGAAGCAGCCACAGAGCCCGTTAGGATCCAGAATGCCCATTCTGGTCTGTTCCCCCTGAATGACATCACTGCATGTAATGGGTGTAATTGGCAGCCCTTCTCCACTGGTATCCTAGCACTCTTTTTGTCCCTGACATACTGCCTTCGCTCTACTCAGACTTACACCAGCTAAGTAGCAGGTGCAGGTTTGGATACACCCAATAGAGACCTTGCAGGAGCAGAGGGTAAGTAAAACTTCCTTCTTTCCGCCCCCACATGGAGGCCACCTGCCTACATTAGGATTGGGCCCTAAAACTACCCAGGTACTGCTGAACTGAACCTGATGTCTGATCTGCTGCTCCACCCCCTTACCACGTTCCTTTTTGACATGGCGCCCGAGAGCAGTCCCCTTCACCACAGTAAGAAGGATAAAAACAGACGCTTGAGAGGGTGGTAAAAAGAAATTTATTTTTAGTTTCACAGAGTTAGGTGGGTCCCAAAAGAGTGGGACCAATTTTTTAAACATTTTTGAAAAATTGGTCCCTGTACTAATATGTTTGGGAACCACTGATCTGGACTGTATGCTGTTCAGGGCAGGGACCTGTATTTTTTACTTTGTGTAAAGCACTATGTACACGGTGGGTGCTATGTAAGTAATAAAATAATAACTATTAATATAAAATACAGATTAATATCAACTATATAATACAATAATTAATATTACTACATGGAAGAGGCCTTTTTTACTTATGTTGTGGACCATTTTTCTCACTCCTACTGGTCACCTGGTTAAAGACATCTTCTTATAATGCAATCCTAGATATGTTTGCTCAGAAACAAGTCTCTTTATAGTCAATGGGGTTCCCAGGTTCATGTATTTAGAAGTGCGGCCCAGAAGCCCAGTCCTAACCTGTGCTGGCACAGACAGGCTGTATCCAATGCATGTTAGGAGGCAGCTGGAGGTCTTCTCCGGGCGAAACATACCAAGCTCCTTCCACCTTTCCTCACAGTGCTTCCTAAAATTGAAGATGGTCTTGGAAGTCCAAAGAAATGAATCATCACCATCACCATCACCATCACCACCACCATCATCATCTGGATAAAACGAACCAGGCAACAGGTTTGACTGTGCAAAAATAAAATAATAGTAACAATAATAGTAACAACAATAGTAACAACAGTAACAACAGTAACAACAGTAACAGTAACAGTAACAGTAACAATAACAATAACAATAATATGTATGCTGCTTAGTAACAAAAAAAAATCCGGAAAGCGGTTCACATGGCAGCATAAATCCCTGTCCCAAGAGGCTC
The DNA here is from genome assembly GCA_029204185.1 of Lerista edwardsae. Lineage (NCBI taxonomy): Eukaryota > Metazoa > Chordata > Lepidosauria > Squamata > Scincidae > Lerista > Lerista edwardsae. The sequence continues at coordinate 5,537,641 of JAJKFI010000079.1, forward strand.
ACAATCTACAAGAAAGACCCAAAAGGGACTCCACTAGCACACAACGTCTAGAAAAGAGATGATGCTGGGCTGAATAGGGAGACTTGCTCCCCCTACCGCTAAATACAATATAAGCCACCGCTTAATAGGGTGTCTAATAGTGCAATCCTATGCATGTCTACTCAGATGTAAGCTTGACTTACTCCTAGGCATGTTCATATAGGATGGTAGCTTAACAGCCAAATCCTAAGGGCCCAATACAAGGGGCCTCTGCATCGGCCGTAAGCTCATCATACTGATGCCAGGTGTCACAAAAGTGATGTAAGGCACTTTCCTGCCAGTGGTACAACCGTTGGCACGGGGCCTCAGTGCCAGGAAGACCCAGCACTGGAGTGGCCCAGGGTATCACAGCCGGTCAGCACCGAGGCTTTTCAGGGTGGAGGGAGGAGGCAGGGAGGGGCGGAACTGGGCTGAGGGAGGATGGCCCAAGGGGAGGATCAGGCCTGTGAGAGGGGCAGAGAGAGAGAGAGTGGCAGAATCTGCTGCCGAATCCTAACCTTCCTTCCAGGCTGCAGTCTGAGGTGATCCATTGGGGCCGCCAGGGCTTTATGCGGAGCAAAGGAACAAATGTTCCCTAGAGATTAGTATAAAATGTTTCCTTACCCTGAGGTGGCTCTGGTGGCTGCCCTGGCCCAATAGGATACAGTGACGGCCATTTTGGTTCCATTGCTCCTCCAGGCACTGGGGCAGCTTAGGATTGGGCTGTAGATCCCTCCCACTCTGCAGTTGTGCCAGCAGAGCACATGCTACGTTCAGCATGGGGGGGGCAGGCAAGAGGTCTCGTTAAGGTAAGGGATCATTCATCCCCTTACCTTCGAGTAAGCCTCCACAACCCCATGAGTCTCTTGGACTTGAACCAGCTATTTTTGCTGGAACAGAAATGAAGGGAGTAAGGGTGTGCTGCAGGATGCACCCCCTCCTTCCATCTCCTGCTCACCCCCTCCCCACCCAGACACTCCCCCTTTCCTCCCCTCTCAGCCCCATTCCTCCCATTTCCCACCCACTGTGCCAGCTTACCTGCGCTTCCTCTGGTATCTGGCTGTGGCAATGGCCTCCAACCACATTGCAGTTTGTGAGGGCGGTCCCAGACTGGCCACGGGTAGCCCTGCTGCCTGCCCAGCCATGTGGCCATCTATGACAGGCAGAACCGCTGATCCACTGTCATAAAGCCCAGTTAGGATTAGGCTGTTAGCTGGGAGCATGGGCATGCCAGCATTTGTGGAATCCAGCAGGAATGAAAACGGAAGAATTGGATTTAAAATCTGAGCAAGTCATTTTCAAATTCTGACCCCCAGAGGAGGATTTCCACCTTTACTGATTCTCTTTCCTGCCCGCAAATCACCTGAGCTCTGGGCACGCATCCTTGCCACTGTGTACTGTATAGTACAGTTACAAATGTGTGCTCTGATAATTGTCGGGTGGAGGAGAGGAATCCCACGTCTTCTCCTCTCACTCTCTCCTAATTAATTAATAGTTTAAATGTCATCATGATGGGAGTTCTCATCAACAGTGAAAGCTGTGGGGGCAATTTACTACCCAGCCTCCTCCAGCTTGGCAGTGTTGGCACCCTGGGGTTAAAATTCATTTAAACCCAAAAAGATAAAACATGGAAAATGAGCATTCCAGCCCCAAAATATCCCAACGGTGTCCACCCTCCTGATGCCACGATCACCACCACCCATGGGAGAGGCCTGGTCATGGGGGTGCATCCTTTTTGCAGTTCGGTTGGGCAACCCAAAAATCAAATAGAAATGTGGTGTTTGTTAACTGGTTGTAGATTCATTACAGGCAGCAATTGGAAGGCTCGTCCTTGTATTGCCTGGAAGCAGTGATCTAAATGGGGGCCTCGTTTGCTCCTCAAGTGCTCATTGTCGGATGGTGTCGTCTCGGTTGGGAAGAGGGGGCTGAGTGCCCTGGCCTCGACTGCGGAGAATGGAAAGGGCCCTCCTAACAATGCAGCCGGCATAGTCCTCTGCCCCTGCCAGTCCATTTTTCATCCACGTAATAAGCAACATTTAATCAATTAGCAAGCCTGTCCCCTCCTCTTCAGATAATTCCATCTTGCATTGTTCAGTGGAATTACCTACACTAATCATGGGTGTAACTCAAGAGGGGAGAGGAGGGAAAGAGCCTCATCCTTTTGCCTGGCACAGGCTGACTGTCCTGGCCCCCAACCAATTATTTCGAATTGAGCAAAGGCTGAAGGGCTGGTGTCATTGGCTCCATCCTAGGTGAGCCATGACACCATCCAAGAGGGCTCTTTAACCCCCATTTTTCCCCAGGGCCAAGAGCCACAGAGACTCTGGATGCAATCCTAAACTGAGTTAGGCTGGCATAAGCTAAACCTGCAAAGTTTGACCAGCACTAGGGACATTGTAAAGTATGTTTGGACCACGCTTGGAGTCAGAGAGGCCAGCTCACAGACATGAGCCATCCTCCCTGACTCCGAGAGTAGTCCAAACACGCTTTATGGTGGTCCATGTGTTGGCCAAACTTTGCTGGCTTAACTTATGCCGGCCTAACTCCAGTTTAGGATTGCACTCTTACTCTTCCTCCTCTTCTGCCTCAGTTGCTCAGTCCTTGGAGCAAGGGGGGCTCACAGGGGAACAGAAATTAGCAAGGTGCATCCTCCACTACAGGAGCAGGATCTACATGAGATCCACACCCATTATAGCAGGCCCAACATCGCCCCTCCTGATCCACCAGTGGTGTGTCCCTCGCTGCTTCTGACTTCCTTCCACTATCTGGATCTGAAAAGGAAATGGGGAATGGAGCTGAAGAGGAGGTGGGGAGAAGAGAGGTGGGTAGAACAACTAAGGAACTGCAACATAACCAGGACACTGACATCTTGACTCTATGATTATACAGGGATCCCAAACAACAGGAAATGTAGCAAGCAGTATCATGGGAAAGATTCAGAAGAAAGTGACAAAAAGGATTCATCTTCTGTGCAAAGGCTGGCGTTAAGAGATGCTTTAAAAGTTCTCTGAAATTCACCCCAGATTTTGGAGACCCCCCCCCAAAAAAAATATTAACCCATCTTTCCAAAGTGGAACTGACGTGTCTGACATTCCACTTCCTTTTATTTTCAAATTTTGCACAGGGCAGGGTTTCTCACAAATTTGATTCGGTCTCGTGTGTCTTTCCCTTTTCTCTACGTTACATGATGGATGCTCATGGAGAAAACACTGCAAACAAAACCTGGGTTCCAATCCCCACTCTGCCTCGAAGCTCATTGGGTGAACTTGGGCCAGTTACTTTCATTCAGCCAAACCTACCTCACAGAGTTGTTATGAGGATAGAGTGGGAGGAAGGGTGGGAAATAAATGTAATCAATGTACTTTCTTGTGTATGCCAATCCACAGATCACTGTTCTGTTTTTCTGTGCCTTCAGATGGGAGGCGGATGAGCACAAGAAACAGGGACTTTTCCATTGTGGGACCACAGTGATCGGACACCCTCCCAAGGGTGGCCCTCCCAGCCCAGTTACTGTTTGTATTTGTGAATTTAACTCTGGAAAGTTGTGGAAAGTTTGGCATTTGGATATGTTTTGCATACATATTTTGTTTTTACTCTGAGGCAGCTGGGTTGTTTGTTTTTTAGATGCATTTAATGTGATTTTTACATCTTTATTTATTTGACAAATTTATATCCTGCCTTTCTCACACAGAGACAAGGTGGGGGAAACACCTGGTTACAAATTGCCCCAAGCTCTCTTGGTTCAGGAAGGGACCTAAGCAGAAAGGCAGACAGGGTAAAAAAGGTGGGCAACAACCACCTCCGGCTGGAAAGGGGACCCACACCGATTAACCTTCAGGTTTTAGCCAAACTGTTGGAAAAGTTACCCCAATAGGGGGTCAGCAAAGATGCTTTTTCTTAGTTTCAAGTTGGGTTTTAGGATCCCCATCCCTTCTCCCGCGGCCCCTACTTGGGCGAAGATCTTGCCCTCAGTAGCAGGCATGGAGGAGGTCATGCAGAGAAAAATTGAGAAGGAAGTGGTTGCGGGCTGAGTAATTGGCTCCTTTTCTTCTCCGCCTATCCCTAATTTGCAGATTTCTCCTCTTGGGGTGGTGCCTAAGAAAACGCCTGGCGAATTTAGGCTAATACACCATTTGTCCTACCCCGGTGAATGACAGGATTCCGGCGGAGTTTTGTTCCGTCAAGTATGCCTCTTTAAACCAGGCCATTCGTACGGTCAAGAATTTTAACGGGGTTTCATTTTTGAGAGAGGAGAGGCTTTTAGAGGCTGAGCTGCAGGTCCATTCGGACGCCGCAGGTGGCCTCGGGTTTGGTCTATATTTAGAGACAGGTGGTGCGCAGCACCTTGGCTGAAGGCCTGGACATGGGGTGGCCTTATGAAGGACATGACCTTTCTGCAGCTATTTCCGCTGGTTGTGGTGGTGCAGTTATGGGAGGATGATTTTGCCAACGCAACGGTATGGTTTTGGTGTGACAACCAGGCAGTGGTCTGGGTTGTGAACCAACAAACGTCCAAGTCTCCGAGGGTTATGTCCTTGGTCAGGTCCTTCGACTTACAATGCCTCAGGAACAATGCCCTGTTCATGGCACGACATGTGCCAGGTTTTCAAAACGGTATAGCCGACGCTCTATCTCAATTCCAGGTGGACCGTTTTCATCAGCTGGCCCCCGGTGCACGATAGGACCCAGATCTGATGTCCCATTGGCTTTGGAGCCTTGGTTCTGCCGGGCCCAGGAGTTAATTTGGTCCGCCCTCGCTCCTGCCACCAGAGTGAGTTAGCAAGCAAAAACAAGGGACTTCGAGGCTTTTCGGGCAGGCCTCTCCTTGCCACAATCCTGGCCCATTCCACCCTCTCACCTTACGCAGTTCTTGATGTATTTACACAGGGTTGGTATAGCCTCTAAATCACTCTCCGTCTACCTAGCTGCCTTGGCCTTCTGCACCCAGGTATGCAGGGTTTGAAGATACAACAGGGGACTTTAGAGTAAGAAAGATGGTGGAGGGTTTTAAGAGGAAATGCCCCCCATGGTGGATAAATGCAAGCCTATCGCCCCGGGGCAATTAGGTGGGTTAGCCACATGCTTCCAGGACCTCTGCTCTTCCCCTTATGAAGCGTTGATGTTCAGAGCTGTTAGTGTGGTCATGTTCTTTGGCGCCTTCCGCCCGAGCGAGGTGCTATGTGCCTCAGCAAAAGACAAGTCTGGCAGGTCCCTGCAGTTGCGGGACGTCACCTTTTCAGGGGGCATGTTAGTGATCACCCTGAGGTATTCGAAGACAGATCAAAAAGGGGCTGCATGCAGGGTCAGATTAGGACAGGCAATGGATATCTCCATTTGCCCTGTCAGATCATTGAGGGCTTACTTGGCCAACAGGCCGGTGGCACATGGCCCCCTCTTTTGCCATGATGACGTATCCCCTTTGACTCTATATCAATTTTGGATCATCTTCTATAGGGCCCTGGAAGTGATGGGGCTCAGCAGGGCCAATTACGGCCTGCATTCTTTTAGAATTGGGGCTGTCTCTGCGGCGGCAGTGTTGGGTCTCCCAGCTAGGGAGATTCAGAAGATTGGCAGATGGTGCGCCGGTGCTTTCAAATATTATGTTAGGGACCCCGATGGGCACAAGGATGGTGTCAAGTGGCGGCCCTGATGGGCTGCGGGCTCACCCGCAGCGGCGCTCTGCGCACTAGCCCATACGGGGCTTAGATGTACTGGCATGCGGCCTTTTCACATACGCAGATATGCTGCATTGGTTTTATAGCAATGGTTTGGCTTGGTGTTGTTCTAAGTTCTCACACTGTGTTCTTTTGTTTCAGGTCCCCATGCCTCAGCAGTTTGGGTTCTTATCTCTGGGCATTCCCTAGTGTTTGGGGCCAAGAAGAGGGCCTCGAATAGTTCGTTTGGCACTCAGTTGAGGTTGAGCGCTTTTGCCTACACCCACTGGGCGGCCAGGAGAGGCATGTTATGGGGACAGTTGATGCCGTCATTTTTTAATTTTGTTAGGGATCATGGCCCTCCCCAGGTATGGCTGATACACCTAGGTGAAAATGACCTTGGCTGCAGGTCATCTATATCCCTGCAAGTTCAGGCCATTAAAGACATCAATTTTGTGGTGCGCCGGTAAGGGGGGACCGTGGTCATATGGTCCAATCTCCTCCCACGTCGAGTGTGGCACCACGCCAAGGACCCCAAACGCATAGAAGTGACTAGGAAGAAGCTGAGTGTGTACATGGGGAGGGCAGTGAAGAGGGTTGGTGGCACGCCCAACCCTCTTCACACCTTATTCCACACCCACAAATTGTGTATAACCGGCTGGCACTCTACAGGCCTGACGGGGTTCATTTGACTGATCTAGACACAGGCATCTTGTTAAGAGACTGCGGAGCATAGTTTCCGCATGGGGCGGGGGGGCCAAGCTCTAGGCTGATCCCCCCATGTGGCAGAGAGCGTGCGGGTGTGGGAAATTTAGAGGTTGGTGTCCATCGTGGGGGCACAAGGCACGGGAGTGCTGGCTTGCTCATGCTTGCTTACCCGGCTGGGTGATGCGGGCTGACGAACCCCATGCTTGGGATGTTCCATGCCAACCTGGGTATGCCCGGTTGCTGGCAACCCGGCCACTTCACCCCTCTGGGGTGACCAAGAGGAGCGCCTGGGGTCGTCGACCTGAGGTGTCTTGAGTCGGATGGTTCGCTCGTAGGAAATGGGGGAGGTAGACGTAGGTGCGCCCGGAGGCCCGGAGGCTGAAACCGCGCCCCCCACATTGCCCCGCCCCTGCGCATCACTCAGATATGCCTCCCTTACTCTGGAAACGCTCTATTTCCTAGCGTAAGGGAAGCATGGGAGGGCGGGAGGGCTGAAAACTGTGCGGTCTCTCCTGGACCACGAGCAATGGCGCCCCACCGCTGCCCGGCGCCCCATGGCTCGTGCCATGGGGCGCTACAGGTAAGATAGGCGTGTGGGTAGATGGGCAGCTCCGTTTCCCCCAGGGGGACCCACATGTATTCTAGTTGACCTTGTTGCTATATTGATGTAAATAGTTAATAAAGTGGCCCTTATACCATACAGTCCTGGTCTGTGTCTTTATTGCGGGGTGCGTGGATAAAGTGTTTGATGTTGTTGCTTATTCACTATGCATCGTAGCCAAAGAACGTTAATCATGACTAAGAACGTTTAATGGGCCTTGAGTAAGTCCAGACCAACTTGTTCCAATGGTGTTTAATCCACTGAGACAATTTTCAATTCAATTCTCTTTGAATACAACTCATTCTCAGCTGCCTTGAAGAGGTCACTTGGGACCAGATGTGCAGGATACAAAATATGGCAATGAAAGGATTAATAAAGTAATCAAATTAGACAAAATCCAGGGACAGCTTAGAGATGCTCCCACTGAATATTTAATACTAGTCATATCAAAGTTCTTTTGGTTTCCCTCAGAATTCTTCAGATGTCTTCCCTGAGGAAGGCTTCCTAAGTTCACTTTGAGTTTCACTTTAAAGCACAAATGCAACTTACCATTCATGTAGATTGTTTGGAGTGTTCCAAGTGCTTTGTGGGTATTATCTGCAGGCAGTCCTTATGACAGCCTTGTAAGGTGAATGTCACTCAGGGCACTATCCTAGCCTGCGCTGGAACAGGCAGCCCAGCTGGCCTGCGCTGTATCCCATGCAGGTTGGCAGCAGGCTGGAGCCTCCATGGGGCAAGGGCATGTTCGTCCCCTTACCTTGGGGTAGGCACCAGCTGCCCCAACAGGGCCGCTTGAATCTGTGCCTGCTGTTTAGCAGGCTCAAGTCTGAGCATGCCACAGTGGCCCTAATCAGGCCACATGGCCCAGGGACGGGGGGTTGGATATGGCCTAACATCCAGAGCCACACTGCTCCCCCCTCTCCAGGCTGCCCCTCCCACCAAAATGCCCTCCCCTCAGCATTCTGCCCCCTCCAGCCTTCCCCCCTGCCCAGAAAAGCCCCTGTGCTGGCCAACGCAGGGGTGGCTTACCACTGCTGTGTCAACGCAACTGCCGGTATTGGCACCGCGATTCTTACGCTGGCACGCATGTGCTTTACAGCATGTGTGTGACATAGCAGAACCCTGGAAAAAAATTTAGTCAACCCTCCGCCCTGCATGTGCCAGCCAAAATTTGGAAAGGATTGGACCCTAGGTCTACCTAGTGAGTTAAGGGCAGAGGTTAAATACTGGCTGTGGACTTCTTGCTTTGTAAACCAGTCTCTTAATGCAAACACCAGGTTGACTATTTGGTGGCAAATTCACCACCAGACTCAACTGGGTTACAGTTGATTACAGGAAACTGACTGAGCCAGATCTTTGCCATCTGCTTATGTATTGACTGCACTGATTGGCAACTCCTCTAGGTAGTTTCAGGTGGAGCCTTTCCCAGTTCTACCTGGAGAGGCTGCCGGGGATTATACCTGGGCCCTTTTGCATGCAGAAAAGTGCTTTGTGCCTGAGCCACAGGCCTATCTCCATGGAAGGCCACCCAGTAAGATTTGGGCAGGGTGTGAAATTGAACCCAAGTCTCTCCCACCCAGGCTCACTCCTCAAGCCATCACACCACCCTCGCTCTTGAGACAGGCATGCCTTGTTTCCACAACCTTTGAGGTTTTCTCTTTGCATATACAGTATACATGTGCATAAATTAACTCTTCTTAAGCTGGGCTTTGGGAGGAGAGCAAACTTATTGTGATTTTTTTCTTTTCTATTTCACATGTCTTAAAAGAGAGAGAGAGAGAGAGAGAGAGAGAGAGAGAGAGAGAGAGAGAGA